>ML289727.1:0-92527 GCA_005239495.1 Nicotiana undulata | reverse complement strand
CTACTGATAGATATTGATCGCGGTGTCGCTCCATACGGTGAGCTGTCTTCTTGGCGTCATCCTAGCAGCACCTCTGGAGCCTTCTAGTTTCATTTTTGCTCAGTCTTTTGTTTCAGACTGCGGCTTGTATTTGTGTGTATATATTTCAGTTGTTGTATCTATGTAGCTGCCCGTTGACACTGTGACACTAGTCCTGGCACACACTTGTTGTAGTTATATTGGTAATTTGGGGTTGTATATATTGGTCCTAGTTGTGGATCAGCTTGTTTCTACGGCCTTACCCCATACCGTTGATTATATTCCGCACTTTTATTGTCATAGTTGTATGTTGGCTTGCCTAACCTCGCCGTTAGGTGCCATCATGACCTAAACCGGTTTTGGGTCGTGACAGCCTTTCCCTTGAACCATGCTTTCCTCATGGAGGGTCCCTGCAAATCAGACAAATTTTCTTGCCCCTGTTTCAGACAAATAAAATCTTGTTAGTTTGAAAACGTGGTGGTTAGTTTGTGGAATCATTGCTGAGTGTCTGTTTCTGCCACTTCCATGCTTCATTCTGATGAGTTGCTTCGGTCCAGCAAGGGATTGTTTGACCTTTTGGTCGAACTGGACAAAACCTCTGGATGACCTGAATCTCTTACATTCACTCGTTGCATTGTGTTTTCATTCTGAAAGTTTCCAAATCTTTGTATTTTTCAAAATTCAAGAATCACCTTATCACCTTAACTTCAGTTATCACCATACTGCTCATTCTGAATCATGTCACTTGTGATGTGCTTGGCCGAACTACACTTTGTGCAATTTAAAAGCTGGCAGTGGGCTTTGGAATCCTTTCCTTCTTGTTCAACAAGGGCTAACTCGAAAGAGACTCATAAATATAGACTCAAATAGCGCAATGAAATGATTTTTGGCAGAAGGAACGAAGGAAAATTTTGAACAAATATACCTATGTGAAGAAGAATGGAAAAAAAGACTTATCTGAGTGAAGCAACTGGCTCCAATGATCATGACATGCATTTTGGATTGATCAGCCTAATCCGTCCGACCAAACATATTGTCAATTCATGTTATGTCTTCATACTTCAAAATTTGGCTTTCAATGATCCAATTTCTCTATACAGTCACGAGCGTCATTCAAGTTGTAGTGTCCCGAAGGTTTTTCACCAACAAGCTTGTCTCAGTTGTTCATATCTCAATTCACCATTGTCTTACTATGCACGCGAGGGTTTTCACCAATAAGACTCTCTTGTTTCAAATTCTCTCTCAGCTCACCATCGCCTTACGGTGCCCTTGAGGGTTTTCACCAATAAGACTCTCTTATTTTAAATTTTCTCTCAACCAACCATCATCTTACGGTGCCCATGAGGGTTTTCACCAATAAGACTCTCTCATTTTATTCATTTTTCCTTTGTGCGGCACGGAGTGTTGCCCCTGGTGTGAATCATACCTCTGTCTTGCTTGACTTTGCACTCTCAAATATTGGTCGAAAGGTCTTCCTTTGGACCATAATACGGGCTTTTAGATGGGGTTAGAAAGAAAGTATAAAGTCTCAAAACAAATTGAGTGGGTTCACAATTACAACTTTTGGAATCAGATCTTTTATATAGCCACAACTTCTGCCCCAGTTTCTTTGCCTGGGGGCTTTTGAATTTTTATTTGGATGAGACCGAACCGCGAGGCTGCCTACGTATCCTTAAAAGGAATCAGGTCGAACGTAGTTCATGTCATAGGAATTGATTTGTTGTTGTTACTTTTTTCTTTTTCTCTTCTTTCTCTTTTTTTTCTTTTCTTTTCTTCTTCTTTTTTTCTTCTTCTTTCTTTTTCATTCTTTTCTTTCTCTTTTTCTCTTATCTTTTCCTATTTTCCTTCTTTATTTACCTTCTGTGTCCGTGTTTCTGAACTTTGCTACTGATTCCAAAAGAGGGGTATGAAAGAAAATATATAAGGCTCAAAGGGGTAACAAAGGGTAAAGTGTTTAGATAGCAGAATAAAATGTCTTCGTCATTCCAATCTTCAAAACATGCCAAGTACAAACAAACACAATTTAAACCAAAGAAATCATACATAATATCTTTTGACTGCATCAGAATTGATAGTCATATCTACACATTTGCCTTCTATATCTGTTAAATACAAAGCACCATTGGGAAACACTCTTGTCACAATGAACGACCCCTGCCAGTTTGTGGCGAACTTGCCTTTAGCTTCAGCTTGATGTGAAAGAATGTATTTCAACACTGACTGATCTACCTCAAACTGTTTGAGAGACATTCCCTTGTTGTATGCTTTTATCAACCTCTTGATTTCCCATACTAATTGCCTCAATTTCACTTAATTCAAGCATCAAGTTATCTCAACATGTGTGAATCTTTACTTGTTTCCTCAAACGCATCTTAATCATATTCAAAACTAGGGGTATACATAGGTCGGGTTGGTTTGGATTTTCTAATTAACAAACCAAACCAATTGTATTGGGTTATTAAAATTAAATACCAAACCAAACCAATAAAAGTCGGGTTTTTTAATCTCGGGTTTTCGGGGTTTTTCGGATTTTTTGGTTTTCTTTTCTTTCATAAAGTCTTCATAGCACAAAATGTAAAATTTGTGCTCCACATATTTTTTTAATCCTAGTAAGACAGAACTATATAAGGTGTTTTCAATAGAATAACATAAATATGAGATGAGTCATGGCATTGTACTAAAATATTTAACAATAAAGATAATAAAATCGCATAAAATACATATTATTAATAAGCCATAATATAAATAAACATAATTTAAAATTATGACTAATAAGTACTATTATTTACATGACTAACCATTAAAAGAAAAATAAGTTATACATTTTATCTAAACAATGCGAAAACTAAAAAATAGATATCCAACACTATTTTCATTCATAGTGCAATCGAATGGAATGTCTTTAATTATCATTAGTATTGATTTAATTTTGATTTAAGATTTATTTGAGTTACTAACATTTATGTACTCTAAAACTTATTGGAGCATCCAAAAATTATAAGCTCAAGCTTGAAATAATACGTTAAAAGATAAAACAATGAAAAGGTTTACGAAATATTTATAAACTACACTCTATCATAAATATTTTTATGAATTAAATATATTTAAAACTTCTATACATATAATGTCGGGTTGGTTTGGTTCGGTTTGACTTTTTTTAGTTAAAACCAAACCAAATCAAATATGGTCGGGTTTTTGTTTCCAACACCAAACCAAATCAAACCAAACCATAGTCGGGTTTTTTTTCTCGGTTTGACTCGGATTATCGGGTTGGTGCGGTTTATCGGTTTCATTTGTACACCCCTATTCGTAACCATGTTTTATTATTCCATGATTAGATTGGCTTTCAAAATCTGGCTAAAACTCTGCATGCATGTCATGTCACTAGAACTGGCTTGAAAAGAACGATATGCAAGAAAAGAACTAAACGAAGACTGCAAATAACAGAAAAATAAAATCTCATTTGACCAAGGGATGGAAGAGTTTGAACAACACGGAAACAAACCTAGATGACAAACTGAGAGACACAAAACTAACTAACAAGACTCCTAGAGATAAGCAAAAGAGGATGGAAGGGATTGAATCACCAAAACTAACAAGATAAAATCTGGGTTACAACCCCGAAATAACCAGATAGCAGAAAAGAAGTCAAAATGAACTGCCAAAACACCTTCCCGATAAGGAAATGAGGTGCTTTCTAATTACTAAGCTCGAGATTTTTGCCACTGAGTTGCACATCAAAATTACTGGACCTTCACCAACTTCATTCACATTGTCTTCACCAGGCGGCTCATTGACTCCTTCGACCAACCTTTCGTTATTGCAAACCGTCCTAACAATTTGTACGTTGTCATGTACCTGTAGAGGATTGTGTGTGACACTTGGGGTATTACTGCCTTGGACCACAATTATCCATTCTTGAACCATTCTTTCTATTTCCCTTTTCAAAGCACGAAAATCTTCAATGCTATGCCCTTGGACATTAGAGTGGTACATGCACCATTTGGATCAAAACCTCTTGCATATGGGTCCGGAGTGTAGCCAAGGAGCATCTCAATCAGGCCAGAATGTTTCAACTTTTCAAACAAGCTTGTGTAGGATTCTCCAATCGGCGTAAAACTATTTCTTTGTTGCTGCCTTCTCATTTTGTACTCCGGCCTTGGTTGGAACCTCTTTCGGGTAGGTGGTTGACATGCTTGTAGAGGCGGGTAAGACATTTGTGGAGGTAGTGCCAGCCGTTGCGGGTTTCGTGGGTGTGGAGCATACGGCGGTGCATTGTGGATAGAGTATTGGGAATGTGGGGTATACTTTGGGGATTTTGTGGAGGAAACTAGAATTGGTGAGGAGTATATTGGAGTATGAGGATGTCCATGGGGTCGGTATTGAGGCTGAACATGTTTAGCAGGAATGCTCATTGGATCCTGACGTTGGCGAAGTTGAACAACATCTTTTCTATCAATCAGAGGACTGACTTGAGCAACTTGTTCGTTCCATCTGAGCCAAAACTTCCCTCGGGTTTCTTTTCTATCTGAGATAGGGAGGAGCAGTCTGGGATAATGTCTACATTGTACTGATAGTGCCGAATAAAATCTTGAGCCATGTCATCCCATGCATGCCACTTACTGACATCCTGACGAGTATACCACTCCAAGGCTTCTCCACTCAAACTCTCACTGAAATACGCCATCAACAATATCATTCCGGCCAACACTCCTCATTTCACTGCAATAACCCTTCAGATGGGCTACTGGATCTCCCGGCCCATCATATAAGTTAAACTTTGGCCTTTTAAACCCCACAGACAGACAAATATCTTTCATCTTTCTTGATATATCATCGTGCCCCAATGTCTTAGCAAGCTTTTCAGTTTCACCGGGAGGCTCAAAATGGGGAGCATAAGAGTCCGAATCTGAGACCTTGAAAATTTGTTATGGAGCATAGCATTGGGCATTAGGGACTTTGAACACATTCTCGCTAGAGGAACGAGGAAGAGTAGCTGGTGGAGGAAGGGGATATGGGGTGGAGGTTATTTTGGGAGGTGGAGTGTGAAAAGGTTGTGGGGAGATATCAGCAGCAGTGGGAATATGGATTTGTGATAATGGCGGAATTATGATGAGGCTTTTAATGTAGTTAATGGGAAATAGTGGTGGAGGACGCCCACTAATCCAAGCTTGGTATATTTCAGCCACCTGTCCTTTCAACCTTAAGACCTCTTCTCTAGTTCCGATTCCGATTCAACAATTTTTCTCGGTGGGTCCACAACTCATGTGGCCAAGTCTTTGCTAGCGATGGCTACCTTGCTTTCTGACTTTGTGTTGTATGGATAAATCGCTAAAGTGCCACAAACTAACCACCCTCTGTTATGATAACAATTACAATACCAAAGAGGAGAAAAACAAAGTCAACATGTTAGCGTTAGGGCATTTATCATATAGAAATATCACATTGCGTGCAATGCACCTAGAAATAATTTATGGTTTATGAATGGCTTCCAGGGTCACAAGGTCATTTGGCATCATCTCAATTTTGTTCATTTCATCCTCCTCTTTTCTTTCATTTCTAGAACTTCTTGACTTGCTCATTTTCCTTCCTCTCTTTTCTTTCTAATTATCATTAATTTCTTTCTCTCGCCCTCACATCCCACAAATTCATTTCCCTTTTTTTTTTCTTTCTTCTTTCTTTTTTGATAATAATTTTTTTTAATGAATTGATTGAACACTATGTAGGTTTCCTACGTATCATGTTCCACATGAATCAGACCAAGCGTAGTTCCGGAAAAATAATGGATAAAATAAACTAATAAAAATAAAAATCTTTTGGATTTTTCATTTATAACTTTTTTTTTTGGTTTTTTTTAAGATACAAAACAGGAAGTACTATAACAAAAGACTTGACAATCTTAACTGGACTGACAGACTCAATACTACTGTTCAAGACTAAAATTAACAGACAACATGAAATAGACTCGAAAATAAAACGTTTCTTCAAGCAACTCGTGTATGCAACGGTCCTGACTGGAAAGGCCATGGGGTATCTGTCATGCTCTGGTAAGAAAATCCACACATGTATGAGAAAAATAAGGCCAAATAGAGTTAGTGACTCAAGACGCAATGCGACGCCACATCACCTCCTATTGGACATATGCAAGACATGATTGAGCTATTTTTTCAAAAATGACCTACGTGGCCAAAGGTGCTATTGGTGCAAACTCAACAAAGGTGACCTCAAAAGCATGAAAATACCTCACTAAGACTTATATGACTTCAAACTCCCAATAATCATGGCTCAAAATTAATTTGCAGAAATGACCCATTTGTAGACTTAGTGCTCTAAGACATTGGATAACAAGCCACTTTGAGAAAATAAACTTATTTTGCAAAAACAATCTATGTGGCCAAATGTGGCTAAACATGCAAGATTTGGCTAAGACCCCGCGAAGCCAAGAACCTAAAACTTACTAAGAATACCGGACCCTATGTGGGTTGCCTACATATCACGCCTCGAAAGACGAGAATCAGGGTTGCGTAGTTCGGGCAGATTGGATACGAGAGAGGATTTTTTTTAAAAACTAATTTGAAGAAAACACATTTTTTGTCTCTTTATTTTCTGAAAAATGATGAAAACATGTAAAATCTTTGGATTTTCTTTTTCTCTTTTTCTCTTTTTTTTAAATAGAAAAACAATGATGGGAACGTGCAAATTTTCACACTTGCGAAAGAAAAATATAATTGGGTGCACCTGTCCTAGACGGACCCAACCCTTGGGTTGAGTCCCTTAAGTCAAATGCACGTGATGCAAATAAGCGTTCCTACTAGGGATACGACATGAGGCTATGTTATTCTAGGTTTAAAACCTGAGTGTATTGTTCTAGACCTGGATTACCCGAGCGAACAACCCGAGGGGGGGGGTAGCGTACCGATAACCAAAAGATCATTCGGCTTTGCAACTTATCCAAACCTCGTTCTATATTACGGATATGACACTAACAGAAAGAAATCACGTCAGCGTGCACTTCTCAGAAGATAGAAGAGAGGGATTTCGTAGCAGTTTATATACAGTTCAGATAATATCAAAGCGGTAAAAAGCAACATTTAACACATTAGGCCCAAACATGTAAATAAAATCAGGTAATAAATAAAGCCAAAATATAACAATTATTCTAAACTCGAATTCTTGAACCCTGAACCAGAGATTCTGGGTTCGATCCTCAGCAGAGTCGCCAGAGCTGTCACACCTCCTTTTTCCCGCAGGGGGACATAAGGAGTTTTTCCAATTAAAGTGACAATCGAAAAAAGATTATTTTATTCTTAAATTCAGAGTCGCCACTTGGAATAATTTATGGTGTCCCAAGTCACCGGTTTAAAATCCCGAATCGAGGAAGTTTGACTCTGTTTTACAGTCCGCGAAACACAAAAATCCGGGTAAGGAATTATGTTAACCCGGGAGAAGGTGTTAGGCATTCGCGGATTCTGTGGTTTTAGCACGGTCGCTTAACTATTATTAATTGACCTAATTATCTGATTAATTATATTATTTTAAAGCATATTGTGCCTTTTTAACCTTTTACCCGTTTTTAATTGTTTAGTATGCATCGCAAATCACGCCACGTGAAACACACCCGTGATTCACAACGTGTTTATCTATTTATTTGAAATTAGGTGTCACGACCCAGAATCCTAATCTGGGTCGTGATGGCGCCCAACAACTGGGTTAGGCAAGCCAACATAAATTTCACTAAGTGTTTTTTTTAACTTGATTCAATTATTCACCCATTTACCGAATTTTTAACAAGTTAAATCATGATATCGAAAGATAATAACTCACTGGTAGATAAAATAGCTATAAAGAAGCGTGATCCAACAGACGAGCATATATATATATATATATATATATATATATATATATATATATAGCCCAAAATCCCAAAATAACCACTACGTGTGTGCCAGTCACGGGTGTCACGGGCATACTAACACGATAACCAAAAGATAGAATGTACAATCCCACTGTCTGAATAAATAGACGGGAAACAAAAGTAAATGAAACTCCATGGTGCTGCTGGGGAATTGCCAGAAGAAGCAGCTCACCATGAAGTTAGGTCCGCTATGGTCAATATCTAGCTCCGGTTTGATAACCAGAAACACCAGCCTCAGAACCTGTACAATTAAGTACAGAAGTGCAGCATGAGTACATATTAAATAAATATGTACCCAGTGAGTATCCCGTCTAATCTCGAAGAAGTAGTGATGAGAGGTCGACTCGACACTCACTAAGGTCCAACAGTATAATATGCGACAGGATATAACGAAAAGAAGTAGGCATGTAAGACAGTAAGCAACAGTTACGTATAAAGCACAGGAATCCAAGTAAATACTGGGACAAATAACAATGGCCACTTTCTTTTCCCCAAATATCTAATACAAGTGAATATTCATGAAACAGTTCCAAATAGTCACGCACACACAAGGATAAGACAACCGGCCAGAGTCATAAGGAAAACGTCTATGCACTTCCGAGGATCGAACGGCCCGTCCCATAAGTGCATTCTTACCATAGTCATGACTGCGCACTGCTGAGGGTCGAACGACCCGAACCATAAGCGTGTCTTTCAACTTAATCATATATGTGCATCTTTCAATCCGCTGTGGCGTACGGCCCGCTCCCATAAGAGTGGGGGAAATCACACATCACTCGCGGAATGTAAATTGCGAAGCGGTCACATGCACACACAATAATTTTTAAAACTCGCTTTCCATAACTAATTCCTTCCAAATCAACAATTTCCATAAAATCTCAGAGAAACAATACTATACAGAACATGGTCTCATAGCATATATGGCATTACACGGAAGCATATAGGGCATTACAAGGAAGCATATAAGGCATGATGTGGGCCTAACTACCCGGACATAACAATGATAGCCGCTACGTACGGACTCTCGCCACTGGGTGCGTACGTATCCCCCAACCAAATTACACATAGCATTTAAATCACCTAGGGGGACAATTCCCTCTTACAAGGTTATAAAGGAGACTCACCTTGTGTCGAATCTACCTCTCGGACCGCGAATGCGCCCGAAACTGTGAACTCTACACCCGAGGACTCGCAACTAGCCAAAAGATGTACAATTATATCAATGAAGGCTAAATGTGGGGAAATTATCCTATTTATTCAATAAAATCATCATTCTTGAATAATTCCCAAAATTCAACCCCGGGCCCGCACGCTTGGATTCTGAAAATTCTTGAAGAAATCACTCACCCAAAGCCTAAGGATCGATAATATACGACTTTTACTTGAATTCGTAGCAATAATTGAGCAATTCACCAATTTCCTCAAGAACCCTAAATTTACTACCCAAATCTTGATTTTAAATGATCTAGTAGTTAATCCCATTAATAATTCATATATTACACTAGTAACAGGGAGGAATTAACTTACCTCTGCAGTAGCTAGGCCGTGGTGTGTCCTTCCCAAGCTCACAAGTATCTAATGGAGGTATGAAATGAAAAGAGATGAAGAAATCCCGTATTTTAAAGAATATGTACTGCCTGGCCTACAGGGGTTCCGCACCTGCGACTCGAGGACCGCACCTGCGGCCTCGCGCCTGCGAGCTGGGGCTCCCACTTACGGAGTTGGACGGGAAGGATTGGGCCCGCACCTGCGGAGCTGGAGACTGCACCTGCGGCTACGCTCCTGCGTCTATGCTCCTGCGGAATTGGATCCGCACCTGCGAGATTCCCGCACCTGCGACTGGGCAACCGCACCTGCGGTCACACCAAAAACAGGTGCACCAACAGCTATTTTAGCTGGGTTTTGACCTCATGTGGTGTCCGGGAGGCACCTGGACCCACCCGAGCCCCCATCCAAATATACCAACAAGTCCTAAATCATAATACGGACTCGCTCGAGCCTTCGGAACGCCCAAAACAATGCTAAATCTCAAAATCACACCCCAAATCCCCTAAAACAATAACTTTAAGAACTTCAAGTTCTTGATTTCTATATCGATGCGTCGGACCGACCTATACAACTCAGAATGACATCAAATTTTGCAGACAAGTCACAAATGACATAACGAAACTATTCCCGGTCCCGAAAATCACATTCGGACCTCGATAACATAAATTCCCATTTCAAACCAAATTTCAAACTTAAAGAAATCCGTATTTCTATATTGGGCGCTGAAACGCCCCGGGTTATCGGAAATCCATTCCGAACATACGCCCAAGTCTGAAATCATCATACAAAGCTATTGACACTATCAGAACTCTATTCCGAGGTCGTTTTCTCAAAATGTTGACCGAATTCAAACTCGTCCAAATAGGCCAACCCTAAGGAACCAAGTGTTCCTATACTGCTCAAAACACTTCCAAGTCCTGAACCACCAGTCCCCGCAAGTCACAAATCTCAAAAAGACACTAGGGAAAGTCTTATTTAAGGGAACGGGGTTCGATAGCGTAAAACAACCGGTCGGGTTGTTACATTCTCCCCCTCTTAAGCAATCAATCGTCCTCGAACGGGACTAGAATCGTACCTGAAGTGCTGAATAGATGTGGATATCTGCTCTGCATGTCCTCCTCGGACTCCCAAGTTGCCTCATCAACTGGTTGGCCCATCCACTGGACCTTCACGGTAGAAACTTTCTTAGACCTCAACTGGCGGTCCTGTCTATCAATAATAGAAACTGGCTCCTCCTCGAAGCCCAACTTCTCATCTAACTGAATAGTGCTGAAATCAACCACGTGAGAGAAATCGGCATGATATCTCCGGAGCATGGATACATGAAAAATCGGATGAACTCCGGATAAATTGGGAGGTAAAGTTAGCTCATAAGAAACCTCTCCGACTCGCCTCAATACCTTGAAAGGACCTATAAACCTTGGGCTCAGCTTGCCCTTCTTCTCGAATCTCATAATGCCCTTCATCGGCGAAACCTTTAGCAGAACTTTCTCTCCCCCCCCCCCATAAATGCTATGTCACGCGCCCTCTGATCCGCATAACTCATCTGTCTGGACTGTGCTGTGCGGAGCCTCTCCTGAATCAACTTCACCTTCTCCAAAGCATATCTCACTAGATCAATGCCATATAATCTAGCCTCACCAGGCTCAAACTATCCGATAGGATAACGACACCGACGGCCATACAAAGCCTCGAATGGCGCTATCTCTATGCTGGACTGAGATCTATCTGAGTGCCCATCTCACTGTGCAATGCTCTCCAAAAGTGCGAGGTGAACTGAGGACCTCGATCTGATATAATGGACACCGGCACACCGTGCAACCGGACTATCTCTCGAATGTAGATCTGGGCTAGCCTCTCAGAAGTATAAGTTGTAGCTACATGAATGAAATGTACCGATTTGGTCAATTTATCCACAGTGACCCAAACCGCATCAACCTTCCGCAAAGTCCGAGGCAACCCAACTACGAAATCCATAGTGATGCGCTCCCACTACCACTCAGGAATGGGAATCTACTGAAGTAGGCCTCCTGGCCTCTGGTGCTCATATTTGACCTGCTGGCAATTAAAACATCTAGCCACATACTCCACAATGTCTTTCTTCATCCGCCTCCACCAGTATTGCTGCTTCAAATCACGATACATCTTCGTTGCACCCGGATGAACAGAATACCGAGAACTGTGGGCCTCCTCTAGAATCCTCTTCCTCAGGCCATCAATAGTAGGAACACATAAACGGCCGTGAGGTCTCAAAACACCATCCTTTCCCAAAGTAACCTCCTTGGACATCCCCTGGACCACTGTCTCTCGAAGCTCTGCTAAGCGTGGATCATCAAACTGACGGGCCTTAATCTCTCCCAATAACGAAGACTGAGCAACCACATGGGCTAGAACTCGCTGAGGCTCTGAAAAATCTAATCTCACTAGGCGATTATCCAAAGACCGAATGTCTAAGGCTAGAGGTCTCTCATCTTCTGCAATGTAGGCCAAGCTACCCATACTCTCTGCCCTCCTGCTCAAGGCATCCGCTACCATATTTGCCTTGCCCGGATGATAAAGAATAGTAATATCATAATCCTTCAACAACTCAAGCCACCTGCACTGCCTCAAGTTAAGATCCCTCTTCTTGAATAAGTGCTGCAAACTGCGGTGGTCTGTATAAACCTCACAAGACACACCATACAAGTAGTGCCTCCAAATCTTCAAAGCATGAACAATTGCCACCAACTCCAAGTCGTGCACAGGGTAATTTTTCTCATGAACCTTCAGCTGGCGCGAAGCATAAGCAATAACTCCCCCGTTCTGCATCAACACACATTCCAACCCGATGCGTGAAGTGTCGCAATACACAGTATACATCCCAGAACCGGAAGGCAATGTCAGAACTGGTGTTAAGGTCAATGCTGACTTGAGCTTCTGAAAGCTCGCCTCACACTCGTCGGACCATCGAAACGGGGCATTCTTCTGAGTCAATCTAGTTAATGGAGATGAAATAGAAGAGAATCCCTCCACAAATCGGCGATAATAGCCTGCTAGAACCAGAAAGCTCTCGATCTCTGTAGCTGAAGTAGGACGCGACCAACTCTGAACTGCCTCAATCTTCTATGGATCAACCTTGATACCTTCTCCGGATACCACATGCCCCAAGAACTCCACGGAAACTAACCAAAACTCATACTTGGAGAACTTATCATATAGTTTCTGTTCCCGCAAGGTCTGGAGCACAACCCTCAAATGCTGCTCATGCTCACCCAAGCTCCGTGAGTAAATCAAGATGTCGTCAATGAAGACAATGATGAAGGAACCAATATACGTCCTGAATACCCTATTCATCAAGTCCATGAATGCTGCTGGGGCATTAGTCAAACCAAAGGACATCACCAGAAACTCATAGTGGCCATATCTCGTACAGAACGCAGTCCTTGGAACATCTGAAGCCCGAATCTTTAACTGATGATAACCTGATCTCAAATCAATCTTAGAAAACACACGAGCACCCTGCAACTGGTCAAACAAATCATTAATGCGTGGCAGAGGATACTTGTTCTTAATGGTAACCTTATTCAACTGGCGGTAATCAATACACATCTGCCTAGATCCATCTTTCTTCTTCATAAATAGGATTGGAGCACCCTATGGCGATACACTCAGCCTGATGAACCCCTTAGCTAACAACTCCTCAAGTTGCTCCGTAAACGCCTTCAACTCCTTAGGAACCATACGATACGGGGAATGGAAATAGGATGAGTATCTGGAGCTAAATCGATACAGAAGTCATTATCACGATCCGGAGGCATGCCTGGAAGGTCTGAAGGAAACACATCAGCGAACTCTCGAACAACTGGTACTGAATCAATAGTTGGAGACTCGGCGGTAGTATCCCGCACATAAGCAAGGTAAGCCAAACAAACCTTCTCGGCCATATGCCCAGCCTTCGTGAAGGAAATAAATCGGCTGGGTGCACTAACTGAAGAACCTCTCCACTCTAGCCTAGGCGACTCACACATGGCTAAAGTAACCGTCTTGGCATGGCAATCTAGCACAGCATGATAAAGAGATTGCCAATCCATGCCTAGGATAACCTCAAAATCAATCATATCAAGCAATAAAAGATCTGCTCTAGTCTCAAAACCGCAGAAAGTGATCACATAAGACCGATAAACCCGGTCTACCACCACAGAATCGCCCACAGGTGTGGACACATATATAGGAGAACCCAAGGACTCACGAGGAACACCCAGAAATTGAGCAAATAGTGATGAAACATATGAATAGGTGAATCCTGGGTCAAATAATATGAAGCCTCTCTACCACATACTGAGATAATACATGTGATCACGGCGTCTAAGGCCACTGCATCTGATTTGGCCGGAATAGCGTAGAACCTGGCTGGAGCACCTGAAGACTGAACCCCACAAGAGTGAACAAGAGCTGACTGACCTCCTCCTAACTGGCCTCCACCCTTGGGACAACCCCTGCCGACCTACCCTCCACCTCTAGGTGGCCGGACTGCTGGTGCTGAACCCATAGACTGATAATCCTGCTGCACTGCCTTGCCCCGATACTTGGGACAATGCCGCTTCATGTGGCCTGGCTCCCCACACTCGTAACATCCCCCAGGCACCATAGCATGCTGCCCCGAAGAAGAAGACCCCTGAATAGCCAGGAAGCGATGTGGACCCTCTGGCATAGCACTAAAATATGGACAAGAGGATCTCTGGTGACTGGAATAACCGTTGGGTGAACCCTGGGTAGCTGGAGGACGGTAGGAACGCTCTAGCATGGCACTGAACTGAGGCCTCACTAAACCACCTCGAGGAGGTAGTGAAGGTGCTGAATATGAAGGCCTTCTAGGCTGACCACCCCCGAACTAACCTCTGCTCCTAGCCGGAGCATCCCTGAAATCTCCTGAGAAATTGGCCCTCTTGTCCTGCTGACCCTACTCCCTGCTCCTCGACCGATAACCCTTGTTCCTACGAGCAATCTCCACTACGAGCTGATAAGGGGTACCCATCTCCACCTCTCGAGCCATGGTGGACCTAATACCCGGATGCAATCCTGCTACAAACCTCCGTACCCTCTCAGCATCTATAAGCAATATCATGAGTGCATGGCGAGATAGCTCTGAAAACCTGGCCTCATAATCTGTCACCGACATCTACCCCTGATCCAGCCGCTCAAACTGACCCCACAGCTCTTCCCTCTTCGAGGGTTGAATATATCTGTCCAAGAACATATGCGTGAACTGCTCCCATGTAATCAGAAGAGAACCTGCTGGCCTACTGAGTATATAAGATTACCACCACCTGTGAGCTCTGCCCTCTAACTGAAAGGTAGTGAAGACGACCCCATGGGACTCCAAACTCCTCATGTTGTGCAGCCTGTCCCTGCACCTGTCAATAAAGTCCTGGGCATCCTCGCCCTGCTCACCCCCGAAGAGTGGAGGGCGCAATTGAGTCCATCTGTCCAATAACTTCTAATGATCGCCCTCTGCAACTAGTCTAGGCTCTAGTGCTATTGCTACAGGCTGGACCCCACCCACAGGCAGTGTACCTAGTGTATGATGTGTTGTTTCTACCTGTCCTACGGCCTGGGTGGTAGGGGTCTAAACTCCCCCTCCCACCTGAGAAGTGGAAGGATCTACTGGAAATAGGCCAGCCTGGGACATGGTGTCCATAAACCTTATCATACGGCCCATGAGCTCCTGGAAGCCCGATGTCGTCATAGAGTCCACTAGGGCAGGTGCTACTGGAGGCACCTCATTCTGCTCCTCTATGATAGGGTCCTCTGGTGGTGCGACTGGTATAGCTCTGGGACGCCCTCGTCCCCTACCTCGGGATGATGCCTTACCCCTGCCTCTACCACGACCTCGAGCGGCGGGGGTAGCGACATCTCCCAGATCAAGAACATCGGATGCGCGCGTCCTCACCATCTGTGAGAGAATAGAAGAATAAGTTGAGTACATCATCAATTGCACGATAGAATATGAATAAAGAGAAGTTTCCTAACACCCTATAGCCTCCTGAAGATAAGTACAGACGTCTCTGTACTGATCCGCAAAACTCTATCGGGCCTGCCCGTGACTCGTGAGACTTACGTGAACCTAGAGCTCTAATACCAACTTGTCACGACCCAGAATCCTAATCCGGGTCGTGATGGCGCCCAACAACGGGTTAAGGCAAGCCAACATAAATTTCACTAAGTGTTTATTTTTACTTGATTCAATTATTGACCCATTTACCGAATTTAACAAGTTAAATCATGATATCGAAAGATAATAACTCAGAGGTAGATAAAATAGCTATAAAGAAGCGTGAGCCAACATACGAGCATATATATATATACAGCTAAAAATCCCAAAATAACCACTACGTGTGTGCCAGGAACTAAAGTCACGAGTGTCACGGGCATACTAACAGGATAACCAAAAGATAGAATGTACAATCCCACTTTCTGAATAAATAGACAGGAAACAAAAGTAAATGAGACTCCATGGTGCTGCTGAGGAATCGCTAGGAGAAGCAGCTCACCGTGAAGTCAGGTCCGCTATGGTCAATATCTAGCTCCGGTCTGAAAACCAGAAACACCAACCTCAGAACCTGTACAATTAAGTACAGAAGTGCAGCATGAGTACATATTAAATAAATATGTACCGAGTGAGTATCCCGTCTAATCTCGAAGAAGTAGTGATGAGAGGTCGACTCGACACTCACTAAGGTCCAACAGTATAATATGCAACAGGATATAACGAAAAGCAGTAGGCATGTAAGACAGTAAGCAGCAGTTACGTATAAATCATAGGAATCCAAGTAAATACTGGGACAAATAACAATGGCCACTTTCTTTCCCCCAAATATCTAATACAAGTCAATTTTCATGAAACAACAAATAGTCACGCGCACACAAGGATAAGACAACCGGCCGGACATAAGGAAAATGTCTATGCACTGCAGAGGATCGAACGACCCGTCCCATAAGTGCATTCTTACCATAGTCATGAATGCGCACTACCGAGGGTCGAACGACCCGAACCATAAGTGTGTCTTTCAACTTAATCACATTTGTGCATCTTTCAATCCGATGTGGCGTACGGCCTGCTCCTATGAAAGTGGGGGAAATCACACATCGCTCGCGGAATGTAAATTGCGTAGTGGTCACATGCACACACAATAACTTTTAAAACTCACTTTCCATAACTAATTCCTTTCAAATCAACAATTTCCATAAAACCTCAGAGAAACAATACTATACATAACATGGTCTCATAGCATATATGGCATTACAAGGAAGCATATAAGGCATTACAAGGAAGCATATAAGGCATTACAAGGAAGCATATAAGGCATGATGTAGGCCTAACTACCCGGACATAACAATGATAGTCGCTACGTACGGACTCTCGTCACTGGGTGCGTACGTAGCCCCCAACCAAATTACACATAGCATTTAAATCACCTAGGGGGAAAATTTCCTCTTACAAGGTTAGAAAGAAGACTCACCTCGTGTCGAATCTACCTCTCGGACTGCGAATGCGTCCGAAACTCCAAACTCTACACTCGAGGACTCGCAACTAGCCAAAAGGTGTACAATTATATCAATGAATGCTCAATGTGGGGAAATTATCCTATTTATTCAATAAAATCATCATTCTTGAAGAATTCCCAAAATTCAACCCTGGGCCCGCACGCTCGGATTCCGAAAATTCTCGAAGGAATCACTCACCCAAAGCCTAAGGATCAATAATATACGACTTTTACTTGAATTCGTAGCAATAATTGAGCAATTCACCAATTTCCTCAAGAACCCTAAATTTACTACCCAAATCTTGATTTTAAACGATTTAGTAGTAAATCACATTAATAATTCATGTATTAAACTAGTAATAGGGAGGAATTTACTTACCTCTGCAGTAGCTAGGTCGTGATGTGTTCTTCCCAAGCTCACAAGTCTCTAATGGAGGTATGAAATGAAAAGAGATGAAGAAATACCGTAATTTAAAGAATATGTATTGCCTGGCCTACAGGGGTTCCGCACCTGCGGTCTCGCGCCTGCGAGTTGGGGCTTGCACCTTTGGAGCTGGAGACCGCACCTGCGGCTACGCTCCTACGGAATTGGATCCGCACCTGCGTGATTCCTGCACCAGTGAGGTTGTTCGCACCTGCGACTGGGCAACTGCACCTGCAATCACACCAGAAACAGGTGCACCAACAACTATATTTGCTGGTTTTTGACCTCGTGTTGTGTCGGGAGGCACCTGGGCCCACCCGAGCCCCCGGCCAAATATACCAACAAGTTCTAAATCATAATACGGACTCGCTCGAGCCTTCGGAATGCCCAAAACAACGCTAAATCTCAAAATCACACCCCAAAACCCCTAAAACCATAACTTTAAGAACTTCAAGTTCTTGTTTTCTATATCGATGCGCCGGACCGACCTATACAACTCGGAATGACATTAAATTTTGCAGATAAGTCTAAATGACATAACAGAACTATTCCCGGTCCCATAAATCACATTCGGACCTCGATAACATGAATTCTTATTTCAAACTTAAGGAAATCCTTATTTCTATATTGGGCGCTGAAATGTCCCTGGGTTATCGAAAACCCATTCTGAACATACGCCCAAGTGCGAAATCATCATACAAAGCTACTGACACTGTCAGAACTCGATTCCGGGGTCGTTTGCTCAAAATGTTGACCGAAGTCAAACTCGGCCAAATAGGCCAACCCTAAGGAACCAAGTCTTCCTATACTGCTCAAAACACTTCCAAGTCCTAAACCACCTATCCCCGCAAGTCACAAATCTCATGAAGCCGCTAGGGGAAGTCTTATTTAGGGGAACGGGGTCCGATAGCGTAAAACGACCGGTCGGGTCGTTACATTAGGGGTCGAGTCACGCCAGCGTGCACTCGAATTTTGGATATGTATCTGTGACTACGCCACGAAAACCGTACCCATAGTCACGACAATTTATTTAAATACGCCTAAAGCAAACTACGGTATTCTTGAATCATTATTTTTCTATGTTTGGGATTTTCCATATAATGTCCCCTTTGAATCAAAAGTAGTAACATCTCAAATACAAAATGGCTTACTGAAAGTGTTCAATACAAAATAACAACTTTGCTTCGTTCATTGACCTAAACTATCAAAATTTGATGCGAAACTAGAAATGACTAAATTAACGTAAATCAGTACCAAGCCTTTTCCTATGATGCAAAAGAAAAAATGTTGACTCTTGAACCCACAAAACGATGACTCTTTCGTTCTCTATATATAAACAAACAACCAAACTATAGATCATCTATCAAAGAAGAATGATAAAATGTAGTGCAGATATGAAACTTACTTATGAACTGCTTCTTTGAACTTTTCCTCGTCAAAAAACTTGATTGTTTAATAACTTGACAAGCAGAAATAGACAGGACAACCGGACAAGCCCTCAGACGGGGTATCAAAATTTGCCAGTGACCTCGACGGACACGGAAATACGATGGAAGAGATCACATCGGCTACTTCTAAAACTCGACTCAGAAGAAAAAATAACAGACCGCGGAAATTCAAAATTTCAGCAACATGAACGATGACCAGGAGGTGGTTCATGACTGTTGCCGGCGTTTATGGTTGTTGCCGGTGTCCATGGCTGTTTGGAAACGACTGATGGTGCTTTGGGGAGGAGAGGTTTGTTTGTACGGAAGCTGCGGCACCTTGGAGAGAAGGTTGGACGGCTGTTTTGTGTTGATGGAGTTAGGTTTGTTGCTTTTTCCTTTTTCTTTCCTAGGGTGTGTTTGACGGCGGCCGGGATGAGGGAGTGAAGAAGAAAACGGCAACGATGGTTGTGTGCGGCGTCGGCAGCTCTGTGAGGAAGGAGGACTGGCGGCGACTGCTCTTCTTTCCTAGGGTTTTGTTTTTGTTTGTGTCGGTTGGAGAAGATGGCGCGGATGGCTGGTAGTGTTGAAGAGAGGAGGCAGAGAAGAGGAGTGTCTCCAGTGGTCAGATGGCCGGCGGCGACAGTGAGGAGGAGGGAGTTGGTCGCTCGATTTTTTTTTGTCATCTCTTATCTGCTGATTAGGGTGTGGTTGAAGATGAAGATCTTCCTAGGGTTTTTAGTTATAGGGATGGGTGCTAATGGGTTCTCTCTTCGGGGTCTCCTGAAGTGAGGAGAAAGAAGAGAGAGCCTAGGGTTTTTTAGTGTAGTGGGTATTGGGCTAAGGGGAATGGGCTTTTGAAATTGGGCCAAAGACCAAAAAATGGACTTCACAACCCAAAAACTCACTCTTCCCTTTTAAAAATGATACAAAATTTATAATTCTAAAAATATTAATTAAAACTTAATTAATTAAATATTAAAATAAACTCGTTTTTTTTGTATTTTTTAATATTTTGTACTTAAAATAAAGTAAAAGAGTTAAAACTAGCTAAAATGACGATATTAGGCCTAAACTAAATATTAAACGCTAAAATGTATCAAAAATCTCTGGGAGGGTAAAAAATTACACGTCTACAATGAGCTTCCTCAAGAATCAACTCAAGAAGGCCATCAACATTAGGCGCACATATATGGCCCTGCATTCTCAAAATACCATCATCTCCAACTGTAACCTTCTTGGCACCACCATGCCGAACTGTGTCCCTAAGGACCATTAAATGTGGGTCATCATCCTGCCGCTCTCTGATACGCTCAATTAACGAAGACCGAGCGACTGTACAAGCTAAAACACTGTCGGGCGAAAACTCCAACCTCACCAACTGATTAGCCAAAGTCTGAACATCTGAAGCTAACGGTCTCTCCCCAACTGGAAAAAATGCAAGGCTGCCCATACTCACCGACTTCTTACTCAAGGCATCGGCTACCACATTGGCCTTTTCGGGATGATATAATATAGTGACATCATATTCCTTCAATAACTCCAACTATCTCCGCTGCCTCAAATTTAGGTCCTTTTGCTTGAACAGGTACTGGAGTGTCACGACCCAAATTCCCGACCTTAGGGATCGTGATGGCGCCTAACACCACACTTGCTAGGCAAGCCAATGTTAGAATTCGAGTCTCTAATTTCCTTTGATTATTTTATTAAGCAGCAACAAATAATATTAAGGTAAACTTAATGTAAATAACTTCCATAGATAAACTACTAAACCATTAAATAAAAATGAACCACGGGCTAATTATATAAATAAGTCTAGAACTACCCCAGAGTCTGCTGTCACGATTCACGAACTACTAACGCATCCTACAAATACTGTGCTAAAAGAAATAGTATAATTGTTCTGAATACAATAAAACAGTGTATGTAAAATATGAGAAGACTCTCGGGATTTGCGAACGCCGGTAGATGTGCCTCGTGTCTCCAAATGAATAGGAAAGCTGCTCGAACTAGCTCTACTGACGTCCGGTACCCGGATCTATGCAAAAAAGAACAGAGTGTAGTATCAGTACAACCGACCCCATATACTGAGTAAATGCCGAGCCTAACCTCGACGAAGTAGTGACGAGGCTACGGTGAGGCTTTATCAAATATAAACTGTAATAATATTATATAAAGCAAGAAAGAAATCTAAACAAATAAATAACAAGTACTGCAATAACAATAAAATAACTCAACCGCTTTTTCCAGGACTCGACTATAACTAGCTGTCAAGTAAATTTCCAATTTAACCAAACCTTACTTTAAAATAATCACATGTACTAAATATTAAAAAAACTATAGAGCAAATCAAGAGTTTCCAAATCATTCAAGGTTTAAAAATCAGGAAAAACATCATTTTCCCCCATTTTCACAGTCATATTGCGGCGTTCAACCCGATCCTACCTATTCACAACATCACAATCAATTATCCACCCTTATCACACCAATTATCCACCCTTATCACACCAATTTATTCACCCTTATCACACCAATTTGTTCACCCTTATCACACCAATTTATTCACCCCTATCACACCAATTTATTCACCTTTATCACACCAATTTTTTATTCAAAAGTTTCAAACAGAAAACAGTATAACCGCGTAAACTTTAAATAACAACAATGTAAATAGTCAATAAACTGACATGAACATATAGTTATAAAATCCCAACATAGTGTCAAACCACTCAACATTTCAGTTCCCCAAGAGAACCAAATACACAACCAATATTCTCCCAAAATAACCAAATAATATTTAACAACAAAGTAATGAGGCCTAGTAGTCATGGAAACAATAACTAACCAATAACAATTTAGACCGGGATCAATTAAATTGAGAAAGGGAAAAGATCATGTTTAACGGGCCATTTGGGTGGTGCATAGATACTCGTCACCTCACCTATACACCACACTCATGCATTTCACATAGCAAACAAGTAGGGAGTCATATTCCCTCAAGTCAAAGGTAGACCAAACACTTACCTCAATTTCGCAGGTCACTCACTGCTCAATTATTGCTTTTCCTTTTGAATTCACCTCTAACTTGCTCGAATCTAAGCATAATAAATTCAATATTATCAATCTATGCTAAATAAACTAACTTTATTGAAAAATATGGCTTTTCCTAAATTTTCTTTAAAAAAAGTAAAAACCCGACCCCGGGCCCGCTTGGTCTAAACTCGGGGTTCGGACAAAATTAAGTTTACCCATTCACCCACGAACCCAAGTATGCTATTAGTTTTGAAATCAGACCTCAATTTGATATAAAAATTAGATTTTTACAAAATTCCCTAATTCTACTCAAACCCTCAATTTTTACCATGAAAATTCCTAGGTTTTGCTTTAAAAGTGATGAAAAACAGTAAGGAATTGAAAGAACAAAGTTTAGAATTGATTACCTATGACTTGGGGATGATAATTGTTGAATAAAATCGCTAATAGGGCTGTAAACCTCGAAAATATGGTGAAAAAGAAGGTCTACCCGTTTTTAAAAGGATATTTATATTAGCTAGACAGGAAACTTATGCGTTCGCACCCAATTGGATGCGTTCGCGTAGGGTAATGGGCAGTGCGTTTGCGTGGGGAGGGGTGAGATCGCATAGGGTACTAGGCTCCCCTCCCCCATGCCTGTTTTAATGCATTGCGTTCGCACAGTAGGGAGTGCGTTCGCACAGCTTGCCCAGACGAAGACTTCGCGATCGCACACTAAGTGCTGCGTTCGCACAGTACAAATTTGGGGCCCTTTGAGACCTAGATATGTGATCGCATAGTGTACTGGACCTGGGCACCAGAAAATAAAAACCAGCAACTTTCTAAGTGAAAAACACCCCGTGGCTTATCCGAAACTCACCTGAGCCCTCGGGGCTCTAAACAAATCATGCACGCAAGTCAAAAAACATCATACGGACTTGCTCGTGAGATCAAATCATGAAAATAACATGTAAAACTGTGAATTAAACCCCAAAACGCATCATTTTCAACAAGAACTCTTAAAGTTCATAATTTCTCAACAGGATGTCCGAATCACATCAAACGAACTCTATTTTTCACCAAATTTCACAGTTAACCTTTTAATATCATAGCCAATCTATACAGGGCTCCGGAACCAAAATACGATCCTGATACCAATGATTTTTAACATTATTTCTTTTCTTTAATTCATAAACATTTCAGCAAAACAATTTCTTTCAAAAATTGATTTCAAAGACTTGGGACTTCGGAATTCATTTCCGGGCATACGCCCGAGTCCCATATTTTACTGCGGACCTCCCGGGATGGTCGAGACACGGATAGGGATCCATTTACTCAATTAAGCATGGGAAGGAGTCTAAATTTATAAAATGACCTCTTTGGTCATCACAATCAACCTCTAAAACACACGTTCGTCCTCGAACGGATAGAAAGTTACCTGAATTTGCAAACAAGCGTGGATATCTACTCTGCATGTCCGACTCGGACACCCAAGTAGCTGCCTCAATGGGTTGTCCTCTCCACTGCACTCGAACTGAAGGATAAATCTTTGATCTCAACTGGCGAACCTGCCGGTCTAAAATATCTACCGGCTCCTCCTCATAAGACAAGTCTTTGTCCAATTAGACAGAGCTGAAATCTGACATGTGGGATGGGTCACCATGATATTTCCGGAGCATAGACACATGGAATACCAGATGAACTGAGGATAACCCTGGAGGCAACGCAAATCTATAAGCTACCCCCTACTCTATCAAGAATCTCAAACGGTCCGATATACTTAGGGCTCAACTTACCCTTCTTCCCAAATCTCATAACACCCTTCATGGGCAACACACAGAGAAATTGTCTCTCTCCCACCATGAATGCCACATCACGAACCTTATGATCGGCATAACTCTTTTGCCTAGACTAAGCTACACGAAGTCTCTCCTGAATAATCTTGACCTTATCTAAGGCCTCCTGAACTAAGTCTATACCCTACAACCGAGCCTCTTCCGGCTCAAACAATCCAACTGGCGATCTACACTGTCTACCATATAATTCCTCATAAGGAGCCATCAGAATGCTCGACTGATAGCTATTATTATAAGCAAACTCCGCTAACGACAAGAACTGATCCTATGAACCTCCAAAGTCAATAACACAAGCGCGGAGCATGTCCTCCAATATCTGAATGGTACGCTCGGACTGCCCGTCAGTCTGAGGGTGAAATATTGTACTCAACTCTACTCGGGTGCCCAACTCATGTCGAACTTCTCTCCAAAAGTGCGAAGTAAACTGCGTACCCCGATCAGAAATGATAGACACGGGAACCCCATGAAGGCAAACTATCTCTCGCATATATAACTCAGCCAACCGCTTTGAAGTATAAGTACTTGCAACAAGAATAAAATGTGTTGATTTAGTCAGCCTATCCACAATAACACAAACTACGTCAAATGTCCTTTGAGTCCGTGGGAGTCCAACAACGAAGTCCATAGTGATACGCTCGCACTTCCACTTAGGAATCTCTATCTGCTAAAGCAAACCACCAGGCCTCTGATGTTCATACTTTACCTGCTGACAATTTAAGCAACGCGCGACATACTCCACAATGTCCTTTTTCATCCTTCTCCACCAATAATGTTGCCTCAAATCTTGATACATTTTAGCTGCACCTGGGTGAATAGAATACTTAGAACTATGAGCCTCTTCAAGGATCAACTCACGTAGGCCATCAACATTAGGCACACATAACCTACCATGCATCCTCAAAACACCATCATCCCCAACTTTAACCTTCTTGGCATCACCGTGCCGATCTGTGTCCCTAAGGACCGCCAAATGTGGGTCATCATTCTGCCGCTCCCGAATACAGTCAATTAAAGAAGACCGAGCAACGGTACATGCTAGAACAATGTCGGGGGAAATAGCCAACCTAACGAATTTATTAGCCAAAGTCTGAATGTCTGAAGACAATGGTCTCTTGCCAACTGGAATATATGCAATACTGCCCATACTCACCGCCTTCCTACTCAATGCATCGGCCACCGCATTGGCCTTCCTTGGGTGATACAATATGGTGATATCATAATCGTTCAGCAACTCTAACCATCTTCGCATTAGATCTTTCTGTTTGAATAAGTACTGGAGGTTGCGATGGTTAGTAAAAATTTCACATGGCACGCCATAAAGATAATGCCTCCAAATTTTTAATGCATGAACAATGGCTGCCAACTCCATGTCATGAACAAGGTAATTCTTCTCATGGACTTTCAACTGACGAGACGCATATGCAATCACCCTGCATCCTGCATCAACACTGCCCCATGGACAACTAGAAAAGCATCACAATACACCATGAAGGAACCCGAATCTGATGGTAACACCAATACCGGAGCTGAAGTCAAGGCTACCTTGAGCTTCTGAAAGCTCGCCTCGCACTCATCTGACCATTTGAATGGGGCACCTTTCTTAGTCGATTTAGTCATTGGGGCTGCTATGGACGAGAACCCCTCCACAAAACGACGGTAATAACCCGCCAACCGTAAGAAACTCCTAATCTCTGTAGTTGTAGTGGGTCTAGGCCAGTCCCTGACTGCCTCTATCTTCTTAGAGTCAACCTGAATACCCTCCGCTGATACGATATGACCTAAAAAGGCTACTAAATCTAACCAGAACTCACATTTTGAAAACTTGGCATACAATTGATTATCTCTCAAAGTCTGGAGTGCTATACGGAGATGCTTCTCATGCTCTTCCCGACTGCGGGAGTATATAAGGATGTCATCAATGAACACGATCACGAAAGAGTCCAAATGGGGCTTGAAAACCTGATTCATCAAATCCATAAAGGCTGTTGGGGAATTAGTCAGCCCAAAAGACATAACCAAAAATTTATAATGCCCATACCTCGTCCGAAAGGCTGTCTTAGGAACATCAAACGCCCTAATCTTCAGCTGATGATAGCCCGACCTAAAATCAATTTTGAAAATACTCTAGCACCCTGAAGCTAATCAAATAGGTCATCAATCCTCGGCAACGGATATTTATTCTTGATAGTAGCTTTATTCAGCTGCCAGTAATCTATACACATTCTCATCGACCCATCTTTCTTCTTTACAAACAAAATCGGTGAACCCCAAGGCGAGTCACTAGGTCTGATAAAACTCTTATCTAACAAGTCTTGCAACTGTTCTTTCAATTCTAGTGGGTCCATCCGATATGGAGGAATGGAAATGGGCTGAGTGCCCGGAGCCACATCAATATAGAAATCAATGTCCCTGTCGGGCGGCATACCCGGCAGGTCTGCAGGAAATACCTCAGGAAACTCATGCACGATAGGAACTGACTCTATAGAAGAAACCTCAGCATCAGAATCACGAATATGAGCCAAATAAGCCAGACACCCTTTCTCCACCATGCGACGAGCCTTAGAATATGAAATTACCCGGCTGGCAGAATGACCAGGAGTCCCTTTCCATTCTAATTGAGGCAACCCCGGTAAGGCTAAGGTAACTGTCTTGGAGTGACAGTCTAAAATGGCATAATAGGACGACAACCAATCCATACCCAATATAACATCAAAGTCAACCATTTCTAGAAGCAAAAGATCAACACTAGTTTTAAGACTTTAAATGACTACCACGCACGAACGATATACTCGGTCTACCACAATAGCATCCCCCACCAGTGTAGACACATAAACAAGAACACTCAAGGGTTCACGGGGAACATTCAAATGCAAGGCAAAATAGGATGAAACATACGAATAATAGACCCCGGATCAAACAAAACTGAAGCAACTCTATCACAGAGTGTGATGATACCTGTAATAACAGCGTCGGAGGACTCTGCCTCGGGTCTAGATGGCAATGCAAACAGTCAGGGTTGGGCCCCGCCACCCTGAACCAAACCTCTGGGAGGACCTCCACCCCTAGCAGGCTGACCTCCACCTCTAGCCATCTATCCCCCACCTCTAACATTCTGGCCTCTACCTCTAACTACATGACCCCTACCCCTTGCCGGCTGGGCAGGTGGTACTGGAACTGGTGCCTGAACTATAGCACGAGAACCCTGCTGCTGAAACTGACTGCCTGCATAATACGGACAAGCCCTCTGGATATGCCCATGTTCACCACACTCGAAGCACCCCTGCTGAACAGTATGCTGACCCGGATGAATTTGCTGACCATGCGAAACACTCTACAGAAGAGGTGCTCTAATAGGAGCTAAAGGAGCACTATAAACTGGCTGAGCAAGAGGAGGCAAATAAGAAATACGACCCCCTGAAGTACCATGAGAAACCTGTAGTGCTGAGTGGAATGGCCTCGGCTAAATGAAGCCCCGCCTCCTGATGAGGCACTACTAAAAACACCGGAATGACGAGGTCTCTTGTCTAACCCCTGACCTCCCATCCCAAGAACTAACTCAACCCTCCTAGCTATATTAGCCGCATCCTGAAGAGAAATCTCGAACCTGTTTCCTTGTCCATATGCAACCTGATAGGCTGAGCAAGGCCATCAATAAACCGTCTGACCCTCTCTTTATCTGTGGGAAATATAAGAATAGCATGTCTAGCTAGATCCACAAACGAGTCTCATACTGGGTCAAAGTCATGTTACCCTGTTGAAGTCGCTCAAACTGACGACGCTTATCCTCTTGAGTAGTGATAGGTAAGAACTTCTCCAAAAAGAGATGAGAGAACTGATCCCAAGTCAGAGTAGGTGATCCAGCTGGCTTAGTCAACAAATAGTCCCTCCACCATTGCTCGACGGAACCAGTCATCTGAAAAATACCCATATTACGTAACACCTCATGAAAACTATCCAGATATTTTTTAGGGTCCTCTGAAGTAGCACCACTGAAATGGACAGGTAATAACTTAATGAACGTATCAAGTCTCCACAGAGCATCGGTAGTCATGGATGCCCCAGCAACGGGCGGCACTGCTGGACGTGGCTGAATTACCCCAACTGGATTGATTATTGGAGTCTGAACCTGAGTAGTAGTCTGAATTGGAGTGTGGGTAGTAGGAGTCGGTACGCCTCCCCCAGCCTGAGATATGGCTGCAGCAACAGGTAATGTGCCCGTCTAGGCCACACTCTCCATAAGGCCCACTAAACGAACCAAAGCATCCTAAAGAACTGGGTAGCAATAAACCCCTCGGGAACCTAAGTTGGTACCGTTGGAACAGTCTGAGCCGGAAACCCCTCATCCATCACAATCTGGGGTCCCGCGGCTGGGGCTGTTTCCTGAGCAACGGGCTGAGTCCTGCCTCTACCTCGGCCTCTGCCCCTAGTAGGAGTTGCTGCTACTGGAGGACCGGAATTCTGATCAGCGAAAGATGAAGAACATGTTCTCGCCATCTGCGAGAGAGTAGAAGAATCTAGTCAGTATTTGAGATACAAGAATCGCACGATATAGTAGAAATAAAAATGGAGTTGTTTCCTAACTCAATAGCCTCCGAGAGATACTTACAGACGTCTCTGTACCGATCCTTCGGACTCTACTAAGCTTGTTCGTGAATTGTGAGACCTAATCAACCTAGTGCCCTGATACCAACTTATCACGACCCAAATTTCGGACCTTGGGGATCGTGATGGCGCCTAACACCACACTTGCTAGGCAAGCTAATGCTATAATTCGAGTCTCTAATTTCCTTTGATTATTTTATTAAGCAACAATAAATAATATTAAGGTAAACTTAATGTAAATAACTTCCACAGATAAACTACTACACCATTAAATAAAAACAAACCACGAGCTAATTATATAAATAAGTCTAGAACTACCCCAGAGTCTGGTATCACAATTCACGAACTACTAAAGAATACTACAAACACTTGGCTGAAAGAAATAGTATAATTGTTCTGAATACAATAAAACAGAGTATGTAAAATATGAGAAGACTCTCGGGATTTGCGAACGCCGGCAGATGTACCTCGTGTCTCCAAATGAATAGGAAAGCTGCTCGAACTAGCTCTACTAACGTCCGGTACCTGGATCTTTGCAAAAGAGCACAGAGTGTAGTATCAGTACAACCGACCCCATGTACTGGGTAAGTGTCGAGCCTAACCTCGACGAAGTAGTGACAAGGCTACGACGGGGATTTATCAAATATAAACTGTAACAATATTATATAAAGAAAGAAAGAAATTTAAACAAATAAATAACAAGTAATGCAATAACAATAAAATAACTCAACCGCCTTTTTCAAGCCTCAGCTATAACCAGCTCCAAGTAAATTTCCAATTTTACCAAACCTTACTTTAAAATAATCACATGTACTAAATATAAGAAAAACTATAGAGCAAATCAAGAGTTTCCAAATCATTCAAAGTTTAAAAATCAGTAAAAACATTATTTTTCCCCATTTTCACAGTCATGTTGCGACGTGCAACCCGTTCCTACCTATTCACAATATCACAATCAATTATCCACCCTTATCACACCAATTATCCACCCTTATCACACCAATATATTCACCTTTATCACACCAATTTATTCACCCTTATCACACCGATTTATTCACCTTTATCACACCAATTTTTGATTCAATAGTTTCAAACAGAAAACAGTATAACCCGTAAACTTTAAACAACAACAATGTAACCGACATGAACATATAGTTATAAAATCCCAACATAGTGTCAAACCACTCAACATTTATGTTCCCCAAGAGAACCACATACACAACCAATATTCTCCCAAAATAACCAAACAATATTTAACAGCAAAGTAATGAGGCGTAGTAGTCATGGAAACAATAACTAACCAATAACAATTTACACCGGGATCAATTAAATTGAGAACGGAAAAAGATCATGTTTAACAGACCATTTGGGTGGTGCATAGATACTCGTCACATCACCTATACACCACACCCATGCATTTCACATAGCAAACAAGTGGGGAGTCATATTCCCTCAAGTCAAAGTTAGACCAAACATTTACCTCAATTTCGCAAGTCACTCACTACTCAATTATTGATTTTCCTTTTGAATTCACCTCTAACTTGATCGAATCTAAGCATAATTAATTCAATATCATCAATATATGCTAAAGAAACTAACTTTATTGAAAACATGGCTTTTCCTAAATTTTCTCAAAAAAGTGAAAATCCGACCCGAGCCCGATTGGTCTAAACTCGGGGTTCGGACCAAATTGCGTTTACCCATTCACCCACGAACCCAAATATGCTACTAGTTTTGAAATCAGACCTCAATTTGATATAAAATTAGATTTTTGCAAAATTTCCTAATTCTACTCAAACCCTCAATTTTTACCATGAAAATTCCTAGTTTTTGCTTTAAAAGTAATGAAAAATAGTAAGGAATTGAAAGAACAAAGTTTATAATTGATTACTTATGACTTGGGGATGATAATTGTTGAAGCAAATTGCTATTAGGGCTGTAAACCTCGAAATTATGGTGAAAAGAAGGTCTGCCCGCTTTTAAAAGGGTATATATATAAGCTGGACAGGGAACCTATGCGTTCGCACCCAATTGGATGTGTTCACATAGGGTAAGGGGAAATGGGCAGTGCGTTCGCGTGGGTAGAGGAGCTATTTGCATAGGGTACTAGCCCCCCTCCCCCTGGCCTGTTTTAATGCATTGTGTTCGCACAGTAGGGGGTGTGTTCGCATAGCTTGCCCAGACGAAGACTTCGCGATCGCACACTAAGTGTTGCGTTAGCACAGTACAAATTTGGGACCCCCTTGAGACTACAATATGCGATCGCGGACCTAGCTATGCGATCGTATAGTGTACTGGACCTGGGCACCAGAAAATAAAACCCAGCAACTTTCTAAGTGAAAAACACCCTGTGGCTTATCTGAAACTCACCTGAGCCCTCAGGGCTCTAAACAAATCATGCACGCAAGTCTAAAAACATCATACAGACTTGCTCATATGATCAAATCATGAAACTAACACGTAAAACTGTGAATTCAACTCCAAAACTCCATTTTCAATAAGAACTCTTAAAGTTCATAATTTCTCAATCGGATGTCTGAATCACGTCAAACGAACTCCGCTTTTCACCAAATTTCATAGTTAACCTTTTAATATCATAATCAATCTGTACCGGGATCCGGAACCAAAATTCGGGCCCGATACTAATGATTTTTAACATTATTTTTTTTCTTTAATTCATAAACTTTTCAGCAAAATAATTTATTTAAAAAATTGATTTCTTAGGCTTGGGATTTCGGAATTCATTTCCGGGAATACTCTTGAGACCCATACTTTACTTCGGACCTCCCGGGATCGTCGGAACACGGATCCGGGTAATTTTACTCAAAATGTTGACCAAAGTCAAATTTTATCTAATTTAAATTCTAGAAATCACTATTTCTCATATTTTCATATAAAAGCTTTCAGGTTTCACGCCCAGACTGACGCAAATTGAGGTATTTAAAATTAGTATTTTTATGTAAATTAAGCATGGGAAGGAGTCTAAATTTATAAAATAACCTCTTGGGTCATCACATGGAGACTATGATGGTCAGTGAAAACCTCACACGGCACACCATAGAGATAGTGCCTCCAAATCTTTAGTGCATAAACAATGGCTGCCAATTCTAAGTCATGAACAGGATAATTCTTCTCATGAATCTTCAATTGACGATGCACATATGCAATCACCCTGCCATCCTGCATCAATACTGCCCCAAGTCCCACTCGGGAAGCATCGCAATAAACCGTGAAAGAACCTGAACCAGATGGTAACACCAACACCGGTGCTGAAGTCAAGGTTGTCTTGAGCTTCTGAAAGCTCGCCTTGCACTCGTCTGACCATTTGAATGGAGCACCTTTGTGAGTCAATTTGGTCATTGGAGCTTCTATAGATGAGAACCCCTCCACAAAGCGATGGTAATAGCCAGCCAAACCCAAGAAGCTTCTGATTTGTGTGGTTGTGGTGGGTCTAAGCCAGTTCTTGACTGCCTCTATCTTCTTAGGATCTACCCGGATACCCTCTGCTGATATAATATGACCGAAGAAAGCTACTGAATCTCACCAGAACTCACATTTTGAAAACTTGGCATACAACTGATTATCCCTCAGAGTTTGGAGTGCTATACGGAGGTGCTGGTCATGCTCCTCGCGGCTACGGAAATATATCAGAATATCATCAATGAATACAATTACAAAAGAATCCAGATGAGGCTTGAAAACCCGATTCATCAAGTCCATAAAGGTTGCTGGAGCATTAGTCAAACCAAAGGACATCACCAAAAATTCATAGTGCCCATACCTCGTTCAAAAGGTTTTCTTAGGAACATCAGACGCTCTAATCTTCAGTTGATGGTAACCATAACTCAAATCAATTTTTGAAAACACACTGGCACCTTGAAGTTGATCAAATAAATCGTCAATCCTCGACAATGGACATTTATTCTTGATAGTAACTTTATTCAACTGTCGGTAGTCTATACACATCCTCATCGACCCATCCTTCTTCTTCACAAACAAAGCTTGCGCACCCCAAGGCGAGACACTGGGTCTAATAAAACCCTTATCAAGCAAGTCTTGCAACTTCTCTTTCAATTCTTTCAATTCTGGTGGGGCCATCCGATATAGAGGAATGGAAATGGGCAGAGTGCCCGGAGCCACATCAATACAAAAATAGATATCCCTATCAGGTGGCATCCCCGACAGGTCTGCAAGAAACAATTAAGCCAGGAAGCAATTTAAATGGGAAACGGGGAAGAGATCATATTAAACAACCAATTAGTAGTGCATAGGTACTCGTCACCTCGCCTATACACCACACACAAGCAATTTCATATAACAATCAGGTTGGGGATTCCCATTCCCTCAAGTCATGGTTAAACCAAGCACTTACCTTGATCTCACAAGCAATTAACTGCTCTAGCACTGCCTTTCCTTTAGAATTTGCTTTCAATCCGCTAGAATCTAATCAAAATTGGTTCAATGTTATCAATCATATCCTAAAGGAATCAATTTTATTGAAAACAATAGTTCTCCTATGTTTTCCTATCCAAATTCAAAAATCGACCCCGAGCCCGCTTGGTCTAAACTTGAGGTTGACCAAAACTCGTTTACCCAATTTTCCCCGAGCCCGGATATACAAATGGTATTGGAATCCGACCTCAATTCGAGGTCCAATTCCCTAAATTTTGAAATTCTGAAGTACTACCTAAATTTCAAAATTATTTTGAAACTCTAGAATTTTGGTTGTAATCTTGTTCAAAGTTGTTGGGAATGAAAAGAATTAGTTGGGGATCACTTACCAATGATTTGGAGAAGTTTGGGTCTTTGCAAAATCGCCTATGGAGGTTTAGGGTTTTAGAGAATTGAAAAAGAAGTGAAAACCCCGTTTATAATCTAATATAACAGGTTGCGGGTCTCGCATTTGCAAACTGGAGTTCGCATTTGCGAACCCTTAGCTTTCCGGAAATTATCGCAAATGTGATAAAAGAAGTCGCATTTGCAACCAAGGGTGTTTCGCATTTGCGACCCATAATCTCGTAAATGCGACATCTGAGGTTGGCCATTGACTTCGCAAATGCAAAGCCCGATCTCGCATTTGCGAGATCTGATACCTGCAATACCAGATGTTCAGCTGTTGGGGTATTTTTTCTAAGTCTAGACACTCTGTAGCCTACCCGAAACTCACCCGAGCCCTCGGGGCTCCAAACCAAGCATGCACGCAAGTCTAAAAATATCATATGGACTTGATCGTGCGATCAAATCATCAAAATCTACATATTTAACCTCAAACTCAAGATTTCCTCAAGAACACTCAAATTTCTAAATTTTCAATCGGATGTCCGAATTACATCAAAATCAACTCTGATTCTCAGAAAATTTCACAGATAGGACTTAAATAACATAAGAACTTGTTCCAGGCTCCAGAACCAAAATACGGGCCCGGTATCATCGATTTCACGTATTATTTTATTTCTTTATTTCTTGAATTAACAAGCAAACCAATTTTCTTCAAGAAATTATTTTCTAATGCTAGAGACCTCGGAATTCAATTCCGGGAATACGCCCAAGTCCCATATTTTACTGCGGACCTCTGGGGATCGTCGGAACACAGATCCGGATCCGTTTACGAAAAATGTTGACCAAAGTCAACTAGAACCAAATTTTAACTCTAGAAATTACTATTTTTTATATTTTCACATAAAAGATTTTCGGGTTCACACCCGGACTGCGCACGCAAATCGAGGTAATTAAATTTAGTCGTTTTATGGCTAATAAGCTTAGAATTAGGTATGATTTAATAAAATGAACCCTTGGGTCATCACAATCTCCACCTCTAAACACACGTTCGTCCTCGAACGGACAATAAAAAATTACCTGAATTGGCAAACAAGTGTGGATATTTACTATGCATGTCCGACTCGGACTCCCAAGTAGCTGCCTCAACGGGCTGACCCTTCCCACTGCACTCGAACTGAAGGATATCTCTTCGACCTCAATTGACGAACTTGCCGGTCTAAAATGGCCACCGGCTCCTCCTCATAAGTCAAGTCCTTGTCCAATTGGACAGAACTGAAATCTAACACGTGGGACGGGTCACCATGATATTTCTGGAGCATAGACACATGGAATACCGGATGAACTGAGGATAACCCTGGAGGTAACGCAAGTTTATAAGCTACCTCCCCTACTCTCTCAAGAATCTCAAATGGCCTGATATATCTAGGGCTCAACTTACCCTTCTTTCCAAATCTCATAACACCCTTCATGGACGATACCCGAAGCAAAAATCTCTCTCCAACCATGAATGCCACATCTCTAACCTTACGATCGGCATAACTCTTTTGCCTAGACTGAGCTGCACGAAGTCCCTCCTGAATAATCTTGACTTTATCTAAGGCCTCTTGCACTAAATCCGTACCCAATAACTGTGCTTCTCCAAGCTCAAAACATCCAACTGGCGATCTACATTGTCTACCATATAATGCCTCATAGGGAGCCATCTGAATACTCGATTGATAACTATTATTATAGGCAAACTCTGCTAACGGCAAGAACTGATCCCAAGAACCTCCAAAGTCAATTACACAAGCGCGGAGCATATCCTCTAAAATCTGAATAGTACGCTCGGGCTACCCGTCTGGCTGAGGATGAAATGTTATGCTCAACTCAACTTGGGTACCCAACTCACGCTAAACTGCCGTCAAAAAGTGCGAGGTGAACTGCGAACCCCGATCAAAAATGATAGACACAGGCACACCGTGAAGGTGAACAATCTCCTGAATATATATTTCAGCCAACCTCTCCAAAGTATACGTACTTGCCACTGGAATGAAATGTGTTGATTTAGTCAACCTATCCACAATAACCCAAACTGCGTCAAATTTCCTCTGAGTCTGTGGGAGTCCAACAACAAAGTCTATAGTGATACGCTCCCACCTCCACTAAGAAATCTCTATCTGCTGAAGCAAACCGTCGGGTCGTTGATGCTCATATTTCACCTGTTGGTAATTTAAACAACGTGCCACATAAGCCACAATGTTCTTTTTCATCCTTTCTCCACCAATAATGCTACTTCAAGTCCTGGTACATTTTGGCTACACCTGGGTGAATAGAATACTTTGAGCTATGAGCTTCCTCAAGAATCAACTCACGAAGGCCATTAACATTAGGCCCACATATACAGCCATGCATCCTCAAAACACCGTCATCTCCAACTGTAACATTCTTGGCACCACCATGTCGAACTGTGTCCCTAAGGACCATCAAATGTGGGTCATCATACTGCCGCTATCTGATACGCTCAGTTAAAGAAGATCGAGCGACTATACAAGCTAAAACACTAACGGGCGAAATCTCCAACCTCACCAACTGATTAGCCAAAGTCTGAACATCTGAAGCCAACGTTCTCTCCCCAACTGGAATAAATGCAAGGCTGCCCATACTCACCGACTTCATACTCAAGGCATCAGCTACCACATTGGCCTTCCCGGGATGATATAATATAGTGACATCATAATCCTTCAGTAACTCCAACCATCTCCGCAGCCTAAAATTTAGGTCTTTTGGCTTGAACGGGTACTGGAGACTATGATGGTCAGTGAAAACCTCACACGGCACACTATAGAGATAGTGCCTCCAAATCTTTATTGAATGAACAATGGCTGCCAATTCTAAGTGATGAACATGATAATTCTTCTCATGAATCTTCAACTGACGGGACGCATATGCAATCACCCTGCCATCCTGCATCAATACTGCCCCAAGTCCCACTCGGGAAGCATCACAATAAACCGTGAAAGAACCTGAACCTGATGGTAACACCAACACCTATGCTGAAGTCAAGGTTGTCTTGAGCTTCTGAAAGCTCACCTCGCACTTTTCCGACCATTTGAATGGAGCACATTTGTGAGTCAATTTGGTCATTAGAGCTGCTATAGATGAGAACCCCTCCACAAAGCGACGATAATAGCCTGCCAAACCCAAGAAGCTTCTGATTTCTGTGGTTGTGGTGGGTCTAGGCCAGTTCTTGACTGCCTCTATCTTCTTAGGATCTACCCGGATACCCTTTGTTGATACAATATGACCTAAGAAAGCTAATGAATCTAACTAGAACTCACATTTTGAAAAAATTGGCATACAACTGATTATCCCTCAAAGTCTGGAGTGCTATACGGAGGTGTTGTTCATGCTCCTCACAACTACGAAAATATATCAAAATATCAATGAATACAATTACAAAAGAGTCCAGATGAGGCTTAAAACCCCGATTCATCAAATCAATGAAGGCTGCTGGAGCATTAGTCAAACCAAAGGACATCACCAAAAATTCATAGTGCACATACCTCGTCCGAAAGGCTGTCTTAGGAACATCGGACGCCCTAATCTTCAGCTGATGGTAACCAGATCTCAGATCAATTTTTGAAAACACATTGTGTCACCCTGAAGCTGAACAAATAAATCGTCAATCATCGGCAATGGATATTTATTCTTGATAGTAACTTTATTCAACTGCCGATAGTCTATACACATCCTCATTAACACATCTTTCTTCTTCTTCACAAACAAAACTGGCGTACCCCAAGGCGAGACACTAGGTCTAATAAAACCCTTATCAAGCAAGTCCTGCAATTGCTCCTTAGATTCTTTCAATTATGGCGGGACCATCTGATATTGAGGAATGGAAATGGGTTGAGTGCCCGAAGCTAGAATTAGGTTTGATTTCATAAAATGACCCCTTGGGTCATCACAACAGCTTAACTAGGGAAAAACAAGACGTAGCAACGAATCCACAATATTCAAGTCAACAATAAGAAGCCAACACAAGTCAAATAATTCCAAGTAAGATATAAGTTATCTAAACTCCTTATGAGGTTGAGCAATTATGAGAGATATTCAACAATTCAAATAAAGGTAAGCAGAAAGAAATAATCATAACTCCAATTAACGCTAAGCAATTATAGGATGAGATAATATTAATTCCAATTAAATAGGCAGTTTTTAAATAAAATTTAGCATGACGATAGAAGAGGTAAAATCCTCAGTAAGTAAATTAGGAAATAGGAAATAGAGTGAATCTAAAAGCAAGTAATCCTAATTTAAGCAAGTAGAGATGCAACTAGTAATCAGGAACTCAGTTACAACAATTACAACTTCATACACAGGGAATATAAGGACCAAAGAACTCTAAAAAGCCAACTTTCTACAATCAACATAGAAGAATCAAATCCTAAGGGGTAACTCTCCCACACAAGGTTAGGCAAGACACTTACCTCAAAGACGACAACCCGATACTCTAAAATGGACTTCTCTGGAGAAAAGGCCTCCGGACGGCTCAAATCCAACTAGAACAACTATAAAACACACATAAAACTTATAAGGAACTATTCCGGATAATAAAGTCTAAATCTTTAACTAAATCCAAAAATCGGCTCCCGGGCCCGCACCTCAGAACCCGACAAATTTTACAAAAACCGAATACCCATTCCAATATGAGTTCAATCATACAAAATATACCAAATTCCAATACCATTTCGTCCCTCAAATCATGATTTTTCATTTAAGAATTTTTTTTCAAAACCCAACATTTTCTACAACCCAAAACACAATTTAAATGACAAAAACAAAGATAAAATCATAGAATATATATAATTCTAGGTTAAAATACTTACCCACTCAATTAGCTTGAAAATCCCCAAAAATCTCTCCCAAATCCGAAGTCCAAAGCTCAAAATGTGAAGAAAGTGGCTAACCCTCATTTATAAGAACTTGCCCAGAACATCCGCACTTGCGACCACTTAGCCGCATTTGTGCAACCGCGGGTGCGCGAGTCCAAGCGCACCTGCGCTCCTTCGCGCTCCTGCGCCCAAGAGATCGCTTCTGCGGGGACCGCACCTGCGCCCCAATATTCCGCACCTGTAGAGGCTGCCCAGTCCTCTTCCTTTTGCGCCTGCGCATTTTTTTCTGCACCTTCAAGATTGCACCTGCGCATTCTTTTCCTCACCTGCGGTTCCCTATTCGCAGGTGCGGCCACACCAGAACAGCAGCACCAGCTGCATTTTCAAACTTTAAACTTCCCGTTAACCATCCGAAATGATCCCGATCCCCTAGGGACCTCAACCAATTACACCAATAGGTCACATACCAATGCATGAACTTAGTCGAACCTTCGAAACACCCAAAAAACATAAAAACACCGAATCAATCTCGGATTCAAGTCTAAGAATTTCTAAACTTCCAAAATTTTCCAACGATGCAGAAACCAACCAAACCACGTCCGAATTACCTGAAACTTTGCACACATATCACAAATGACACTATGAGCCTATTCCCACTTCCGGAATTCCATTCCGACATCTATATCGAATTTTCCACTGCCAACCGAAAATCGCTAATTATCCAATTTCGTCAATTCAAGCCTAATTCTACTACGGGCCTCCGAATTCGAATCCGGACGTGCTCCTAACTCCAAAATCACCACACAGAGCTGTTGAAATTATCCAAAACTTTTTTCGGAGACGTTTACACAAAAAGTCAAATTCCGGACACATTTCACCGCTTAAGCTTCCAAAACTAGAATCCTTCTTCCAATTTGACTCTGAATCATCCGGTAATTGAATCCAACCATGCACGTAGGTCGATATACATAATGTGAAGCTTCTCAATGCCTTATGCCACCGAACGGAGCTTAAATTCTCAAAACGATGGTCAGGTCGTTACATTCTCGCCCTCTTAAAACAACGTTCGTCCTCGAACGTGCCAAGGATCACCTCGAAATCTTCAAACCACTTAATGCACACTTCCAACATACACCAGCGGGTGGTCCCACGTCACCCCAATATACATAATACTTACCATACCATAACAACTGCTATTTAGCTTTTCTACCAACACCGATAAGCCTCATACCCCAATTTCTCACCTTCTCTCCACTTCCAAAAATGCCTGATTCTAAATCCATATCCGATATCAGCCTCAACCAGCTGCATCAAATCATGCCTACACCCACAAGGTACGACCACACAACGTAACACACCACACATAGGCCTTAATAACACTTCTGATCACAATAGTTGCCCGAAATCAACTCAGCACTGGCAATTAGCCTCATATATGAAAGACCTCTATTTTAACACTCCATAACACTGATAATGATGCAGGAAACACGAAGACCTCGTAATTAGACACCTGAAGCACCAAGCCACAACAAACACCACCGGGCACACACCCCGCAAGCTAAAATTCAAGAAGCACAGAACGAAAATGACAGAATATGAAAAGAGAAACACATAAGGAAACTGTCAAACAAGCCCGACAGGAACAACTCTCTATCAGTACTGACCCACAACCAATATATGAGGAAAGAATTAAAGCATATAAACAAATCACAAGGATCCCATCTTGATATAATTTCCACCGCGGTACTCAACCCGATTCAAACATATCGAATCACACAGATCACGAGGGTCTCGCCCTCAATTCTAGATCGCATATCGAATATATATATATATCATACCAATTGAAATCTTCCACTAACTCAGCTCTGCCAATAAATCACAATACTCGATGAACTCTCATCCCAGTAAAGTATCAATTCACAGCTCGTAACCAAAATACCCAGGAAAAATCACATCAAGCTTACCATCTGAACAACAAGGACTCACTTCTAGTTTCACCACTCTCAATGATGAATAAAACAACGATAGACACGGGCTACCACTCATAGAATCTCCCAACAGGAGCAAACACGAAAATAGAGTGCACTCATAAATGAAGCAACAAATAAGGGAACTCTTCCCGACCAGCAGTACTACCATGAAATACAAATAGTACCCCTCTATAACGGCTTAAACATACCTGTATGATAACATCTAGCACCGCGGCCTCCAGCCTACATATGAAACACATCAACAGGTCAGGACTCCCCCTCTTGGGCGTCCCCTACTCACCTGAATAACTTGTTGTGACACACCTGCCCGAAACCTAGGACAATATCTAACCATGTGGCTGATATCTCCACACTCAAAGCAACCCCTCTGCTGATGTGGTTGTGGAAACTGAGAGACCCATGAGCCCCTGAAACATTGCGCGAAGCCGGAAGTGCAAACTGAACTACCGACCCACAAAACTTCTGCCATGTCGTACCCTTCCTCCAAAATAAGGACCATTAGATCTCTCCGGTCTACGAGGACTCCTCACCTCCCTGTACTCTCTCTCCTGATCTCGTTTGTTCTCTCGCTCCTGGTCCCACATGCCCTCTAACCGGCGAGCGATCCCTACCACTTGCTAAAACGAAACATATGACTCCAACTCTCGAGCTATGCTGAACCGAATATCATGTTTGAGCACCTCAATGAGTGTACGGACTCGCCCTCTAACCGAAGCGACCAAGACAGGTGCATATCTGGCCAATTAACTGAATCTGACGGCATACTCTAATACAAACATAGTGCCCTGACACAACTGCTCAAACTCCACGCGCTATGCACCCTGAATGGACTGAGGTACAAAAAACCTGAACCACTGTAAGTGAAGCTACATAGGCTGGGATACCCATCTCATATGCCTTCCACCACCGATAAGCCGCTCCCTCAAGATGGAATGTAGTAAAAGCAACCCCACTCGTCTCGACTATATCCATAGTGCGGAGGATGCTATGGCACTTCCCCAAAAAACCCTGTGCACTCTCTAAAGCCAAACCGCTGAATGTAGGTGGGTCATATCTCTTGAACCTTGCAAATCTAAATGGCCCTTCCCCAAATACTATTGTCCTGACCATGGGCCAAACTGGAACAACAGGTTGTGTCACCATGACACCGAGAACCTGACCAACGTGAACTCGCTGCTCTGGAGTGTGGGCGGCGGGCGTCTGGCTCCTCCCTCGATCTTGTGAAGTAGCTGGTGCAACCGGAATCAACCCCATATGAACCAATGAACCAACATGCTCAGGAACTGCACTAAAGTCTTCTGAAGTCCAGGGTAACAACAGGCGCCTCTGGTACCTGCCTCCCAACTGGAATTACTGGCGGCTCCTCAACTGTTGTTCTGGTAGGTGCCTTAATTGCGGAACGTGCCCCTCGTCGACCTCTGTCGTTGACCTTAGCGACATCTGGTCCCAGGGTAACATCATCAGGAACCACAGCTCGTGTCCTCACCATCAGTGAGAGAAAGGAATGATAATTTCAAACTTCGAGATCAATGTATTCGCACGATAGGAATGAAGGAAGTGAAATTGTCCTAATAGTTTTGTAGCCTCTCGAAGATAAGTACAGACGTCTCCGTACCGATCCGCAAGACTCTACTAAACTTTCTTATGACTCGTAGCACCTAGGAACCTAGAGCTCTGATGCCAACTTGTCACGATCCAATTTTTCCTCCATTGGGTATCGTGATGGCACATAGTCTTAGGGACTAGGTAAGCCTAACATTTATTGAAGAACAACAATAATAAAGAAAATCTAACAATCTCAATATAGAATCTTTGCAAAAATTTATAATTTTCCCAAAACCGGTAGTACAAGTCATAATCTCTACAGAGTTAACTACAACTTCTAAATACAACTGTTTGGAAATAAATAAGAACAATTGAATACAAGTATGAAGGTGACTCTGAAGCCTGCGAATGTAGTAGTGGGGTTACCTTGGGTCTCCTCGATAATGGTCCGCACAGCTACTAACAATCAATACCTGGATCTGCACAAAAAAAGATGTACAAAAATGTAGTATGAGCATACCACAACGGTGCGTAGTAAGTATCAATACTAACCTCATTGAAGTAGTGACGAGGACTAATCAAGACACCCACTAGTCCAATAAACTAAACAGGCATAAGTATAGAAATAAACATAACATCCATCTAATGTCTACATGATATGGCTAACAACATAACAACTACAATAAGGAAGGAAAAACAGCAAACAACAACTAAACACCATAATAATAATCAGAAGGGTGGACGGAAACACAGCCAAAATTCAGAGATCACAAGATAATAAGGACAAGTAGTAACTGAGCACTGCAATAGTTTTCACGTCAGGCCTTAGCCAACAACCCCATCAAATTAGTCAAAGTCTTCAAGTGTAAACTCTCACCCATAAGTTTGATATTGGAAGCTTTAAAATATAATCCTTTCAAATAGGAAATTCTTTAGAAATATACTTCCTTCGAATATAAACGTTTCAGATAGATATCCTTCAAACGTAGTTCTTTCAAGAAAAAGGCTTTTCAAATATACGTTTCCAATTAAATGTCTTTCAAACATAGTTTCCTTCAAGATAAATACTTTTTAGATATACTTTTCAAGTAAATGTCTTTCAAGGACAGGCCACTCTGTGACACCTAAGCCTAGAAGATTAACAGCTCCGAACACAGATATATCAACAGGGGGAAATCTATCAGGATACCGTCTCGTAGTCCCGAATAAGTTAGGTAGTACATGAGGATCTCCCGGAATACGTCCGTAGTCCCAAAGTAAATATGCAATACAGGGGGATCTTCCGGAATACGTCTGTAGTCCCAATTTAAATATGCAATACAGAGGGATCTCCTGAAATACGTTCGTAGTCCCAAAGTAAATATGCAGTGCAGGGGGATCTCCCGGAATACGTCTGTTGTCCCAATTTAAATATGCAGCGCAACCAACAAGGACAACAATTATAGTGCGGCAGAAAACTCGTACATCACCACAACAAGTACAAAGCAACAATGACACTAATACAAAGTACGGCGAGTAAATCAATACAAGAACTTCAAATCACAAAGAAATAGTAGGACTCGTTCACAAGGAATGCTCACGGTAAAGAATGCAAAGTGTAAAGAGAACAACTTAACCAGGGAAAAACAAGACGTAGCAACAAATCCACAATATTCAAGTCAACAATAAGAAGCCAACACAAGTCAAATAATTCCAAGTAAGGACAAGTTGACTAAGATATAAGTTATCTAAACTCCTTATGAGGTTGAGCAATTATGAGAGATATTCAACAATTCAAATAAGGGTCAGCAGAAAGAAATAATCATAACTCCAATTAAGGCTTAGCAATTATAGGATGAGATAATATTAATTCCAATTAAATAGGCAGTTTTTAAATAAAATTTAGCATGACGATAGAAGAGGTAAAATCTTCAGTAAGTAAATTAGGAAATAGGCAATAGAGTGAATCTAAAAGCAAGTAATCCTAATTTAAGCAGGTAGAGATGCAACTAGTAATCAGGAACTCAGTCATAACAATTACAACTTCATACACAGGGAATATAAGGACCTAAGAACCCTAAAAGGCCAACCTTCTACAAATAAATCCGAGCACGCACTCGTCACCCCGCGTACACGGACTACAATCAACATAGAAGACTGAAATCCTAAGGGGTAATTTCCCTACACAAGGTTAGGCAAGATACTTACCTCAAAGACAACAACCCAGTACTCTAAAATGGACTTCTCGGGTGAAAAGGCCTCTGGGCGGCTCAAATCCAACTAGAACAACTTCGAAGCACACATAAAACTTATAAGGAACTATTCCGGATAATAAAGTCTAAATCTTTAACAAAATCCAAAAATCGGTCCAAAACTCAGCCCTCAGGCTCGCATCTCGGAACCCGACAATTTTACAAAACCCGAACACCCTTTCCAATATGAGTTCAATCATACAAAATTTACCAAATTCCGATACCATTTCGTCCCTCAAATCATGATTTTTTGTTTTAGAAAATTTATTCAAAAACCAACATTTTTTCAACCCAAAACACAATTTAAAAGAGAAAAACAAAGATAAAATCGTGGAATATATATAATTCTAGGTGAAGAGACTTACCCATTCGATTTGCTTGAAAATCCCCAATAATCGCTCCCAAATCCGAAGTCCAAAGCTCAAAATGTGAAGAAAATGGCTAACCCTCGTTTATAAGAACCTGCTCAGGACATCCGCACCTGCGACCACTTAGTCGCATCTGCGCAACCGCAGGTGCGCGAGTCCAACCGCACATGCGCCCCAATATTCCGCACATGTGGAGGCTGCCCTGTCCGCTTCCTTTCGCACCTACGCATTCTTTTCCGCACCTGCGGTTCCCTATCCGCAGGTGCGGCCACACTAGAACAACAGCACCAGCTGCATATTCAAACTTCCCGTTAACCATCCAAAATCATCCTGAGCCCCTCGGGACCTCAACCAATTACACCAATAGGTCACACAACAATGCATGAACTTAGTCAAACCTTCGGAACACTCAAAACAACATAAAAACACCGAATCCATCTCGAATTCAAGCCTAAGAATTTCTAAACTTCCAAAATTTGCCAACGATGCCGAAACCAACCAAACCACGTTCGAATTACCTGAAATTTTGCACACACATCACAAACTACATTACGAGCGTATTCCAACTTCCGGAATTCCATTCCGACCTCTATATCAAATTTTCCACTGCCAACCGGAAATCGCCAATTATCCAATTTCGTCAATTCAAGCGTAATTATACCACGGGCCTCCGAATTCAAATCCGGACGCGCGACTAAGTCCAAAATCAACACACAGAGCTGTTGACATTATCCAAAATTTATTACGGAGCCGTTTACACAAAAAGTCAAATTCCGGTCAAATTTCACCGCTTAAGCTTCCAAAACTAGAATCCTTCTTCCAATTCGACTCCGAATCATCTGGTAACTGAATTCAACCATGCACACAAGTCGATATACATAATGTGAAGCTGCTCAATGTCTTATGCCGCCGAATGGAGCTTAAATTCTCTAAACGACCGACCGGGTCGTTACAAACTTATTCTCTGCTAAGTGGTGATGAAGATTGATAACTAAAACTCACTTTGGTCTGAATTCCTTAAATCAGAATACTGTCAAAGGAGCAATCTACTCTCTAAAGTGATCAGCTCCAAGGAATCCAGCAGTTGGAAAGATCTCCTCACCATTAAAGAGAGGATTGAGCAAAACGTCAGTTGGAAAAGCAACAAAGGAAATAGTCTTTTTTGGTGGGACAATTGAACTTGTAAAGACTCCCTCTTCCACTTACTAGAACCTAGTCCTAAACATGGCAATGAGAAGGTCTGCTCCTTTATTCATTATAATCATTGGGACCTGGGCAACACACCTATGATATTCCATGTCATCTTATGAATATTATTAGTGATATATATTAACATTTTTGGGGATCCTGCTTTCAATGATATGGCTATATGAAAGCTCTCTCTGAAGGGTTCTTTCTCATGTTCCTCAGACTTCCAATTCCTAAGAAAGAAAAAGCAACCCCTTCCTATAACTTCTTACATCTGGATTTAAAAAATTCCTTTCAAAATTTCATTCTTCATATGGAAACTTCCCAAAAAAGAAATTACCTTTCGATGATTTTATGCATAGGTTTGGTGTTAACATGGTTTCAAGATGTTCTTGTTGCAGGGTTCCCAAGAATGAGACCACATATTTATTGGAAGCGACAATGCTAAACAAGCCTAGAGGCAAATCTCTACTCGGCTAAGGATTATGTTCACAAGAGATAATGTCCTGAATTGCTTTTGGCAGTGGTGGAATTGGACTTCATGTCAGTAGACAATCCAAACCACCATGGAGATTACAGTCAATAATTGAAGCTATCCAGGAAAAAATGAAGCAGAGAAACATCCAAGTGAATCATTGCTATAGAGAAGGAAATGAGGTGGCTGATGCTCTGGCAAAGGTATCCACCACTATAGAGGAGAACAAAATATATTTACATGAGAACGATCTCCCTCGGGAAGCTAAAGGACCTTTGAGAATGAACAATTTGCAGCTTCTATCCTTCAAGAGAAGAGCTAAAAAAAAAACACTCCACCTGGTGTTTTAATTAACCCTCCTTGAAGTTATGAGAAATAGTACTAGTACTATGTTTTAGTTTTTGTTGCTTGAATTTAAAATGTTCTAGTACATAGAACTCTCAGGTTCTCGGACTTTAATTATAACTGAGAAACTTGTTCTAGTATCCTATTCTCTTATATGGAGGTCAAACTTTCATGCCCCCTCCATCTTTTGTATGTATTGAAGCTTTGGAATAATGTAAATGGTAGGGGTCCATAATAAGCCCCCTTTTGGCCCAAAAAAGAGTTTTCTTGTAGGTTATTCTTGTGTAAAATTTATTTTGGGCTTAACCCCTAAATATATATGCTTAGCGAATACTAAAATAGACAATGTTACCATCTATCAATTCTTTCGGAGAACGCATTCATTTCTTAAGTAGATATGGCTTGTTGGCTTTTAATCCACGAACTTAGAGCTAGATGACCTTCTGATCCAATTGGAAGGCACTGGGGACTCGTTTGTTTTTCAAAGATTAATACGTATGAATCTGAATGCACATCTGCATATTAAGATGTGATATGCAGATTTGAACACTGAATGATTAAGACTATTATATGTATATATATATATATATATCAAGATAAAAACATATACAGTTAAAAAAAAGTGATTAAATATTATATCAATTAGTGAAAATATTAACTTGAACAAAAAAAGTTATTATTTGAGATAAATTAAAATATTATAAGATATAAATCAATGTTTTATGGAAGATCCAATTGTTAAACTATTTGAACTATAAATGAAAATTATATATAATAACAACAATTTTAGTAACGAAATGTAACCGGAAAAAAAAAGTTTGAACGTAAATTTATCTTCTAATCAAACTTATCCAACAAATTTAAACAATAAACTCAAAACTAGTTATAATTTAGATACACAAATATTAGAATATTTGAAAAAATAACTGATAATCACATCAAATTTTAAAATATAAATACGAAATAGCCTGATGTCGAGAGAGAAAAGGATGAAATTTGTTTTGGGTTTAGAAGAAATAGGTTGATGTCAAGAGAGAGAAAAGGAGTACCGAAAAAAGAGGCGTGTATTTTCAACCTCTGGACGGAATTAAGACTCAAGTAAAGGTCTGGCCGAATCAGACCTATCCAGACCTTTTAAAAATAAAAAAATTAATACGCTTAATGAATTAAGATCTGATTCATTCAGGACCCTCATTAAGTGCAAACAAATGAGGCCTAGGTCTACCTCTTTAATTTTTTGGCCCACAATTGGATATCATTTTTCTCTCTTCCAGGCACAAGTCAAGTTGAATTTATAAAAAAGAATTTAGTGTTGAAAGTATTTAAATCCATAAATAAATCACTACTAAACAAGGTCGGAAGCAAGCCCCAAATTTGAGACATTGAAAAACTGCAAATAGTAAACTTAAAAAACTCATAAACAGGTGAGGGATGTGCTAGCTAGTAGTTTGGTTAACCTAAATAGTCATTCAACCGCTCAATTAAAGTTAGATGGAAGATGCATACTTTATGTATACTTTATTTATAATATTTGTATAACTATGTATAATCAATTTATAATATATGTATTCGGCTATTCTTTTAAAGATTCTAGGATGTTCAGAACTACTCCCTCCGTTCCAATTTATGTGAACCTATTTGACTAGGCACGGAGTTTAAAAAAAATGAAGACTTTTGAAATTTGTGGTCCTAAACAAGTCAAAAAGGGGGTCAGCGTATTTGTGTGGTTATAAAAGTTTCTCATTAAGGGTAAAATTGTAAGTTTAAGCTAAATTGTTACCAAATTTAGAAAGGGATCATTTTTTTTAAACGGATCAAAAAAAAATAGGTTCACATAAGTTGAAACATGGAGGGCAACAATTTGCACATAAAACTAGGAAACGGACAAAGAAAGTGTGGGAAAGTAATACTCCATAGTATCCATTTATGTGTCATAATGACATGACACGTACAAAAAAAAATCAATGAAAAAATAAGAAGAAAATTAACAATACAAATAAAAAAGTAGTATAACACTTGTTTAGAGCCCCGCAGTGAATGGCACACCAGTAGAAGGCAGCCATGCCCTTCCAGCAATAAGGCTAGCAACAGTATATTTGGAAGCCACACTCCCACTCGTTATCACATGATAACCAGGCCATTTCACCCTATGCCTTGTCGAAGCAGCTGGTCCAATATTACCATATTCCGCATAGTACAAAGTGCTCAAAGCAAAATTAGTATCTAACCAAGTTAACCAACCTGCTCGGTTTACCAAACTGTCAATATATGTCTTCATTATAACCGTTCTTGAATATTGCTGCCACGGACGTCCCAAATATGTCTGAAACGATCGAAGTACGGGCCGAAGATCGGGTGCTGCCATTATTCGAGAGTTGTGAATTGAAATTGCAGTGTTCTGAAAAGGGTCGTTTCTGCCTTGTGCTGTGATTACGTTCACTTGACCCCATAAGGGTCTTCGGACGTAAATCATGCAATTTTGGAAAACAACTGCGGCGTTGCCGAAGATGAAGTCTATGGTGCCGTAGATATAACATGATTTATAGAACTGTCGTTGGGATTGGACAAAGAGAGTATCTTGGTATCCTTCGAAACCACAGGCGTAGAACACTGAAAGATCTGATGCGGATCGGAGGGCTACTGCTTGGCCTTTTTGTGGTCCTGCTGTGTTTCTGAATGTGATGCCTCGAGCAATAAATCCAATCCCGTCCACCCCTAAAGCATCATTATTTGTGTTTGGATTAAATTTATATACACCGACAAGACAATATATGAAAAATTAACATTATTAGCCTGCTCTAGTAGATTTTTTGTTCCAGATCATTGCATTAAGCTATTGAGCTGGATCACTTGATCAAATCAGTTTCTTTGGATGAGACAGTCATTTAGAGGTTAGACATGCAAAAACTAAGCATTAAATCAAATATCTAATGCAATTGGGAATGGGATGCAGTACTACATTTCTTGATAAGACTTGTTTCATATATTGATATAAGTGGTGAAGCCACGAAATTCAATAAGGGTGTTCAAACATTTTCTATTGGGCTATGTAAGGGTGCTCAAAGTCTATTTTTAATCAATAACAAGTAATATTTTACTTTTGGCGAAGGATGGTCAGACCACTCTTGAAGGAACGTAGCTTCGCCCCTGATTGATACCGAATATATTGCGATAAAATATCCATGATCCGTACCTTTTCAAAAATAAATACCTTATAATGTATACCAAATACTTATTATTTTAGTTGTGAATATATCAACCCCGTTTCTCAATCTCAGCGAACATGTTCATAGCAGAAGGAACTTTCTTTTTTATTTCGAAAACTAAATTCTGACATGAAAAAATGTATTTTAGTAGTTTGAAAATGCAGACTGTTCCCTCAAGAACAAGCCTAAGAATTGTTGCACGTGAAAGGAATTGAATGCGGCAACAAAATGATCCGCCAAAATAGCTTCGACGTTTAGCTTCATTTATTTTTTTTTCAATTTTTATCTTTATTATTAATTTATCCAGCCTGTATATATTACGGAGGTTATTCATTTCCTATATTTGGAAAAATTATGCAAATTTGGAGTTAACTGTAGCATTCTTTACATCAACCGTTACACCAAAGGATAAGGGAACCTACATCTTCTCAGCAAAATCATCTCGTAAAATTTATCAATGTACAAGGAAATATTCTAAGAAGATATCAATATATAATCCATATATTGCCAGACAAAACAACCTTATTAAGCAAGTATTTAATGCTTATTGAATTCCTTAATCTCAGCACATGTTCACAGCAGAAGGATATTTTTGTAAATATGAAAATCTTACATGAAAGCTAAATTTTAATAGTTTGAAAATCAGATTGTTCCCTCGCAACAAGCCTTCAAGAATAAGTGCACGTGACAGTTATTGAATGCAACAAAATAACCCGCCAATATAGCTTTTGACTTTTAATTAGTTTAAATTTCTTTTGTTACGACGTTTAGTTTAATACAAGTTGATTATGATTCAGCCGCTATTATGGAGTTGGTTCACACCCGATGCTTGAAACAATTATGGCAATTTGGAGTACTTAACTCGCATCCTAATTATTTAATATTTCATAAATTCATAAGTTGGGGCTCACCTATAACACAAAAAGTAAAGAAACCTACAACTTCAAAAACAAAGCCTTCTAAGAATTTGTTCATTCTAAATGGAAATCCTCCTACTTTATCCTCTGCTATTTGTAGTTTTACTTAATGTTATTGAACCAGTAGTTTGAGTCAGATCTACGATTTAAATTTCAGGGATTTTTTTAAAGTTTTTAGCATTGAACAATATTTTTATAGTTATGGGGTTCATATATATTATTTTTACAATTTTAGTAAATGCTTACACATAAATTTATACCCCGCGTCAAAAGTTATGGGTTAAATTGAGTCCGTCACTAGAATACTACTCCCTCCGTTTTAGTTTATGTGAACTTATTTTCATTTTAGTCCGTTCCAAAAAGAATGACCCCTTTCTAAATTTGGAAACAATTTATCTTAAACTTACAATTATACCCTTAATGAGAAACTTTTATAACCACACAAATACTCTGTGCCCCTTTTTGACTTGTTTAGGACCACAAATTCCAAAAGTTTTTATTTTTTCTTAAACTTCGTGTTCAGTCAAACATGTTCACATAAATTGAAACGGAGGTAGTAATACTGCTAGTAGTAGATGATATCTAGCTTTAATAGTTGCTACCTTTTAAACAACAATAATGCATTATTAATCTATTTCAATGCTTGAAAATCTATAGATCATTTTCACCCAAAAACCTTAAAGATCCAAAATTAAAGATAACTCAAAACATAAAAAAAACAAAGTGAGAGAGTTCGAGAGTCATTACCAAGAGTTGCAGTGCTGTAAGTTGTGTAACCTGCAGCAACACTGCGGCTGCCTGTGATTACAGTGTATCTCAACCCATCACCAACTAACATAATCTTCCCCATATTAGGACCTATCAATATATTCTCTCTATATACACCCCTTTTGATGTATATCACAATCCTCTGATTTCCAACTCTTCTTGAAGTTGCATAATTGATTGCAGACTGAATAGACCGAAAATGACCCGATCTATCATTAGCCACCACATAATTAGCCCTCGTAGCCATCAAATCTATCGACGAGGAATGTAACAACACTCTGTCACTAGCCGTGAGCCAATTTGGAAATCCACCAACTTGTGTTGTATTTTCCCAGTCCACGAACTCCCCGTTCATAGCCAAACAGTTACTAATCAGCTGCGAAACATTAGTGGACAAATTGGGCTGTAGGATATTTGAAACATTGAGATCATTTGATCCCGACAAACATGTTTCAATGTTTGTCATAGATGCACTTAGCCAAGTTTGAGCATCAAAATTTGAACTTGAATTTGATTTAATACCGTCAAGACTACGGTTTAATTGGAGAATTGTATCATCCATTAGCTTGTCACAATCCATCCATACTAACTGCTTACGTTTACCCCTGCAATATTGGCTTACATTTCTTGCATGGGCCTGTACTTGAATCACATGATCCAATGCAACTTGGACTGTCATAGTTCGAAATTCGGATTTGTTTTGGGGTTTGAAAGAATCTCCAGACATGAAGTGTTTACATGGCTCGGGGTGAGGAGTTTTGCTACACCACCAGTTAATGTCATTACTTGTTTCTTCATCAATTGATAAAGATTGGTTTAAGAACAAAGAGAGAAAAAAGAACAAAAGGAGTAAAGAATTGAACTTATAAATTGTCATTGTATAATTTGTGTAATGGTGTTGTGTTAGGGTAACGAGAGGAACTAGCTAAGAAAACATTTAAGGCTGATAGAGTTAGTGACTTCTTATACTAGTATAGATAGAAATTAATGGTAGGAACTGGAAGAGAAGTGCAATGTCAAATGACAGTTGGATTCTGAAATTTTGGGGTGGCAAAATAACAGTTATAAGATATGAAACCACAAATAAGAAAATTAAATCAATGTTCATATTCAAATTAAAATGCCGGTGTGTCCTTCCTTAATTTTGAGATCCTTGTTTAGTGGATCACTGAAAATGCACTCAATATTTAAATAGAGAAAGACTAATGATCCCTCTGGTTTTACGCTGAATTCATGAGTTTTATTAATGTCAAGTATGTGAGCACAATCTCTCGAGTAAATTATGAATTCTTCTGAACCATACAGGTTGACCTTGTTGAGTTGCTTAACGTGATTATGTATGCGCCATTTACAAATTTCAACTAAGATTCAAATTACAAGATTTCATACAAAACAAGAATCATTATGTCAAAACATTTCCCCACTTGATGATGATTGCTGGAGGGTAGTGCCAGCAAAATGGTTAAAAACTGGAGTATCCGTTTAACCCCCAATTACAACGGTTTGGACAATAGATCTATTTAAAGCGGACCAAATATGAACCAATCTATGTCATCCGTTGTAATAACATCAATATATACTCACTAGTTCTTAATTATGTCATTTCAAAGGACATTTTGTATACAGTCGAAATTGAGCTCGCCTACGACATAGAAGGTCAGACTCGGAATATCGCAATAAAGGATTGAAGATCAACGTAAGTCCTACGGGGCAAGAATTCGGGGTTAGAATGCCTGCCTTCGAGAATATCGAGCACGTGATTCCGAAATCGATCCTAGCCCTGAACGAGCTCAAAGAAACATTGTTAGCATAACAGAAGACCGAAATATCTGTGACTATGGCGGGAATCTGAGCACATATCATTGAGGAACTGGCAATCAGCAAATCAAGAGATTTTTACCTTTTATAGAATTGTACATAAACTAGGATTCCTCTACTATATAAAGGGGGTCTGATAATTCATTTAGTACATTGTAACACGTATTCCAAAGCAAAATACATTATTATTCTCTTTTTAAGCTCTTATTCTTCTGTATCGACACCGAACGAAGCACATTCCGCTCGAGGGTGGCTAACCTTCCAAGGCTGAAATTGTCCAATTCGTGTGGTTTGCATTAACTTTATCGTTATCTATTTCAATTTCAATCTAATTTATCATTTTGTGTCAAGTTAATCCATGTATCCTTAATACCACTTACAAATTAAATTGTTATCTGATTTTGAGGGCAAACAGTTTGGCGTCCATCGTGGGACTAAGTATAATAGTGGTTATTTGATACAAATCTCCATAACAAACATTACTTTACACTTATTCTTTGAAGTATCTCTGTTTTCAGGCTAAAGCTCAAAATAACGAACTCTCAGTCAGCACTCCTACACGTTGACAATGAGTCCGGCCATCATGGAGAAAATGACCAGCTCCCTCCTATACCATTAAATAATAGCAAGGAAGGGGTCGATGCAGCTTTTACCCGAAGGGTCGGGATCAATTTCCATAGGGAGCTAAGAATGTGGGAGTTGAGTGTCTAAATGATCTAGTGGCGTGTCATGCTCTTAATTACACTTCTCATAAAAAGGTTGTTGTAATTATACTATGATTGAGTCTAAATAAAACTATGAACTAGCTAACTAATATCTTTTTGTAGATTTTCTCAGTTGATAAAGGGACTAGGGCTGTGACTTCCTCCTAGGTGAGTGAATAACAGATCTAAAATTGAGGATGCATTTGTGAAATGTGGGTGAAAGGAATAACCTCATGTAAATTTACTCACCCACTACCTCTCGGTAATATGGGTGACTTTGCCCAATTTGGCTTTCTCAAGCACAATTGGGTGTTTTCATTTATGCACATGAATTGGCTCAAGTCGAGTGTAGCCATCTCTGGCATTCACCCTTTTATAGGGGTTATCAATCTCTTGAGTTCGCCTCAATACCTCGTTAGCTCAATTACCTAGACTTGGGTCCTCTTTCTCAGGGTGACCCTAGTCATTTAGGCAAGAAATAGTGTTTGCAACCACTAAATCTGATATTTATGCACAAATTAAGCTAAATACCAAACACTCATACACATAATCATCCTAAAATTAAAAACTCATTAATTACACACACTAGGGTTGAGCCACAGCCCTAGCTTAAGGATTTAGCTACTCATATTTGAAGCAGAAACACAAGTAGAAAATGAAATTAAGCTCATAAATGTAAAATGCAAGATAGTAATTGAAGAACTATGGTTAAATCTAAGCTAAAATTACTCATAATAGTCAAAAAGCACTATTCACGTGTTCTCCAAACGGCTCATGCCCTAAAAAAGAAGAAAAGATCCATTTATACATGGTTGAAAATACTAGACAAAAATGCCCCTACGGAGAATCCGCTCCCAGCGTATTTCTGAGCGCTGGGCAAAGAGGCTTTCGCTGCAGCGGATTTGGACTTTGTAGTTCTCTAAGTCTTCCATTCCGCGCCCAGCGGAAAAGTAGAACGCTGCAGAGGAGGCTGGGACGCGGCAGCGGAATAAACCGCTGACCGCGGAAGCTTGAATCTCTCTTGCATCCAACTCTCTGAAGTTTATTAACCGCGTCCAGTAGATAAATGGGCGCTACAACGATGGAAGAAGCGCTGCAGCGGAAATATTGCGCGGACCGCGCTTTGCTTTGCCCAAAAAAAAAGTTGTCTGAAGTTTTCTAGCGGGGCAGCGAAGAGAAATCTGTTGCCGGGAAGAGACAAACGTTGCAGCGGAAAAGTGGGCGCTGCAGCGTTTCAGCTGGGTTCTGGAATTTTGCAAGTTCTGCTCCTTTTCGAGGTCATTTTGGACAAATATTTACAAATCGACTCAAATCCTGCAATTCAAACAACTTGCATCAAAATGTGGGGTTAATTAATCAATTGGTGTCTCAAGACCTAAGAAAATTGGAGTAAATAGTAGTACAATTCACTAGTTATCAACTCCCCCAAACTTAAGTCTTTGCTTGTCCTCAAGCAAACAAAATAACTCCCACCTCCGTAACAAGAATAGAGAAAGTATTTCAGCCATTAATATGTGATTCATTAAGCTTCAATTGGGACTAACAATTATCCTCAACACAAATGTATTATTGACAAACTTATGCAATGATTTTCTAGCTCACTAGATCTAACGTGACACCGAAGCTTCAAGAGTTGACTAAGGTCGTCATAGAGCATCTCTCTTTCATCTCAATCACTGTGTATCCCAGACTCTTCCTCCTCTACTTCCCTTGAGCTCACCTCACCGTAAATATTGAACTCTCAAAATTGGGTTTATCATAGGGTGCTCTCTTCACTCTCAAATGAACGCCTCAAGTACGGCTTTAAGTACCATAAGCTTGTCCCTCGTGTAAATCACCACTTAATGTAAGCTCACTCAACTTGAGATCCTATAGGGCTTTGTCGGGATGTAATGGAGGCTTCTTGGATCAAATGTGGTCATGATAAACTTTGGTAGAAAGTCTTCCCTTAAGCACTCCAATTTTTCACATTTTTGCACATTTTACTCTTGACTCTTTGAGTCACACATTTTCCTTGGGGAACTTAGAGAGACTCATAGTTACTCTTTCTTTTGCTTTGGGCTCATTTTCCTCCCTTTTTCATTCTTTCCCATTGTCTCAATCTCTTTTTCAAACCTTTTCTTTTCTTTTGCTTTTCCTCTCACCCTTTTTCTTTTCTTTTTGGTTCATTTTGCTTTCAACCTTTTCTTTGGCCCATTTTTTTATCACCAAGCCTTTCATCACTATGCAAATTCTTGTCTCTCTCCCAAACTTATGATTTTTGCCTATTCTTCATCAAGAGTGCTCAAGGAAAGAATGGGTGCCAAGAGAGGGTCGTTAGAGAACGGATGAAGGTTTACAATTTGGTTTATGACCAAATAGCCTTGGGCTCAAAGGGGTTGACTAGGGATCATGTCAAGGTAGGCTAAAGAGGTCTTTCAATTTCAGTAGGGAGGAAAGGAAGGCCTATGATCATCCCACAATTCGAGCTCGCTTAAGATTTCGCCTAGAGAAACACTCGGGGCAAGTTCTAGACTTTTAGGCACGACACTCAGGATATGCAATTACAAACCTCACCTCACAAGCCTTCGTATTGCTAAAGAGTATCGATTCGAGGGCCCACAACAATCTTGGTTCAAATTGCAAACTCAAATATGTCCATGAATACCACCTGACGACAGTTTCAGTTAACTCAAGACTATAAGGGACACAACTAGAACTAGCCTCATTTGTAATATGTCTTTAACCATAAGGTCAAAGGTAAATCTCTTGGTGCCAAGTGAAGCTCTATTTGAATCATATTTATTCACTACTACTGAAAGAAAACAAAAACAAAAATGAAAAACTGACTCAATCCCTTAAGAAGGTCGTCACATCATCTGTCGTAGGGAAGAGACACCCGGTTCGCACACTTTCCACCCCTGAAAAGAACCGTGGCCTTAATAAAACCAGGGGCTCATTGACAGCGCAAAAAGAAAAGAAGAAGTTGCAAATTGGAAACAAGCTACTAAATAAAATAAGAAGATAGTCTATAAATGGCAAAAGCTAATGAAGTTATAAAGTAGAAAATACAAAAAACCAAAAATGAATATTTACAATAGAGGATAAATATATACATATGATAAGGTAGGAAATCCGAATATATACATACCAAAATTAAAAGTACATAAATGTAAATAAGAAAAAGAAAAAGAGTATTAACAATTATTACAACCCAAAAATTGTCTGAAATTATCAAATACCAACAAGAGGCCACCCCCTCCAATAAAAGCTAGCATTGTCCTCAATGCTAACTAACCAAAAATAAATCATGGGAGAGGGGTGAGATAGAGTAAGAAGAAACTCCCTATGGTGCCTCAAACTGCGTAGGAGAAGGGTCAACAGGAGCTGCTGACTGGGCTGCTGCACCTGTGCCCTCTGGAGGAGTGGCTGAGTGGCTAGAGGAATCATCAGAAGACTCCGAGCTAGTGGGCTCGTTGATGATTCTCCTTGGCTTTGATAATGCAGCTGCTAGAGCTGCCCCACTCTGTCCCTCCGAAGCTTCCCGAGAGGCAAGTACTCACTGGACTCAGATTCTGAGGGACTTGTTCTTTTTCTCTTTTGTTTCTTCCCAATTGCTTGTGTCGAGCCCAATGGGTTTTGTTGCTTTCCTTTGCCTCGACCCCTTGAAGGGTTGCCTTTCATGTCCTCCCCTTGATTTCACCATTCTCTGCAATATGAAAAACAGTGTCAATACATTGTACATGAGTATCTGATAAAAGATCATAAGCAGAGAATGAAATAGTGCACAGCTAACCAAACAGTTGTCAGCGGAAAAGATCCGCTGCAGCGGAACCAGTGGATTCAGACTACCCCTCTCTGAACTTGTGAAGCGTGGTCTGCGAAAAAATGAAACGTTGCAGCGTTTTGCTACCGCTGACAGTGGAAATCTGGCCGCTGCAGCAGAAGTTAAGACCTCTGAGAATAAAACTCTCTGAACCGGTGAAGTGCTGACCGTATTTTATTAACCGCTACAGCGTTAAATAGGACCGCTGTCAGCCAATTTTTAAAGTGCTGCAGCGGTGGTTGTGAATACAGTGCACTTAGGGTTAGGGTTCATCAAAATTTCAAAATTTTCACGAATTTGCACATATGAAACACCTTTTACCCACATAGGAACCCAGAAAGTATTATCCCAACATTGTAAAACACATTAACAATTCAATTTCAAGGATTAGGGTTGTATAACTCTATACAAAAAGCAAAATAAAAGAAAAACGCAATAAAACAACCTGGAACTAAGAACAAATACTCAACTAAAGAAAATTAATACATGAAACATACTAGTAATTGAAGGAAGATGAAGAATGAAAAGGATGAAAGTAAAGGCCTTAGAGGAGCAGTGAAGGAGTAAATGCACAGTAACTATGTAGGGTTTGATAGCAAATGAGTGAAAAGGGTAAAAAGTGAGGGTCCCTTAGTATATATACTAAAAAGTGGGACCCATGACCGCCTACGAAGCGATGCAGCGGATTTTTAACCGCTGACCGCACTTTTGGTCTTTTGAATCTGCTGAGTTTGGACCTTCACCGCTGCAGCGAAATTTGGCCGCCGCAGCGAAATGCACTCCTCGACGGCGAAAAAGAAAACGCTGCAGCGGAGTGGAGATTAATAGAGCCTGATTTTTGCACCATTTGGACCGCTGTCAGCGGACATTTTCCGCTACAGTGCTTGTCCACCGCTGATAGCGGATTTATGACCGCTGCAGCGAAATTTTTCCACTTTGCTCAGTTTCCAGATTTTTCACCTGTACTGCATCAACCAAGTCTTACATCAACTTCACAACTGGTTAGTTCACAAAAATCAATCCTACCAAAAACAACCAAAAAGAAAGAAAAGAAGAACACTTGAATTGCCTTCCAAGAAGCATCTGATTTAACGTCACGGCACGACGCAGGTTACCATGCTCAGAGGAATTTCAGAAAAGCCACCACATGGCTATCATCAAATTTACCAAGATAATGTTTGACCCGGTGCCCATTCACACAAAAAATCTCCACATTCTTGTTTTTGAGATCAAGAGCACCAAAGGGTGTAACCAATACCACTTCAAACGGGCCACTCCACTTGGACTTAAGTTTACCCGGGAATAGACGAAGCCTAGAATTGAAAAGAAGCACCAAGCCTCCTACCTTGAACTCCCGATCCTTGGCATATTTGTCGTGCAAGTACTTCATTTTATCTTTGTACAAAGAAGAACTAGCATATGCATGGAATATGAACTCATCTAGCTCATTGAGGTGGTCAACTCTAAGATTTGCAGATGTATCCCAATCCAAGTTCAACTTCTCCAATGCCCATAGTGCCTTGTGCTCCAATTCCACCGGAAGATGACATGCTTTGCCATAGACCAACCGGTAAGGAGACATACCGATAGGTGTTTTGAAAGCAGTCCAGTAAGCCCAAAGAGCATCATCAAGCTTCTGAGACCAATCAGTCCGATTAGCATTCACTGTCTTGGACAAAATGTTCTTAATTTCACGATTAGACACTTCAACTTGGCCACTTGCTTGAGGATGGTACGGAGTATACACTTTATGACTGACTCCATACTTGGCTAGCAATGAATCAAAGGCCCTATTGCAAAAAATGGGATCCCCCGTCACTGATGATGGCACGGGGTGTCCCGAATCTTGTGAAAATATTCTTCTTTAGAAAATCAACCACACTACGGGCCTCATTGTTGGGCAAAGCGACGGCTTCAATCCATTTCGAAACATAGTCCACCGCCACAAGTATGTGGGTGTTTCCACATGAACTAACAAAGGGCCCCATAAAATCAATTCCCCAAACATTGAACATGTCCACCTCAAGGATTGTAGTGAGGGGCATTTCATCTTTCTTGGATATGCCGCCCATTCTTTGGCATTCATCACACCGCTTGACCAACTCACTAGCATCCTTGTACAAAGTTGGCCAAAAGAAACCACAACTTAAGCCTTTTGAAGCGGTTCTTGCCCCTCCATGATGACCACCAAAAGGTGAGGAATGGCACGACTCAAGAATTTACACTTGCTCTTCTTCGGGTAGGCACCACCGAATGACACCATCGTTGCATATATTGAACAAATACGGATCATCCCAATAATAATCCATGTTATCCTGTCTAATCTTCTTCCTTTGGTTAGAAGAGAGCTCAAACGGGACAACACCGGTGACAATGTAGTTGGCGATGTCCGCGAACCATGGCATATCATGAAAAGAGGCAGATAGAAGTTGTTCATCCGGGAAGCTATCATTAATCTCAAGACCATCACTTGGCATCCCTTGCTCTTCCAAACGGGAAAGATAGTCGGCAACTTGGTTCTCACTCCCCTTTCTATCAACGATCTCCAAATCAAACTCCTGAAGCAATAACACCCGCCGCATGAACCTAGCCTTGGAATACTTTTTCATCATTAATGATGTTTTATACGCCAATACCACACAAGAGGGGGGTGATTTGTCTGGTGTCCAATTTTCGAGTGTTGTCGTTATAGAAGGACCTGGTTCTTCTATGTGTTCCAACTCGTACTGTTGCAGAATAATAAATGCAGAAAAGTAAAGAACACAGAGATTTTTATGTGCAAAACACCCGACTCAAAAGGTGAAAAAACCACGACCTACTACTCAGTAGGATTTTCTCCAAACACTTCACCACAACAATGAGCCGAACAGCATTTACAAAATAAACTCTTTTGTAAACCTAAGGATTAACTCTAACCCTTTGTGGCAAACTAGCCTCTAGCTATTTGCGACAAACTTCAAGTTAACTATGACTTGAACACTCAGTACCTATTACAGTTGCTTCTAGATAAAGCTAAAAGGTACAATTGGTAATCACCTACTACAAATAAACTAGACTAAAAGACAACAGATGGAACTGGTTCTTCTAGCTGGTTCAAGTGGCTCCAGATTCGCACTCTCCAATTTGGCTCGAACTGCTTGCAAAATTTCTTCATGAATTTTGCTCTCAATTCTTGATAAATTTCTGCTTTTGTGCGTCTACATATCGTAAGAACAGTCTGCAATTTATAGGAGTTAGTAGATAAGGAATTAACTAGAATCCTAATGCAACTCTTCCTTGGTGAAAGAGTTCTAGTCAAACTCAACTCCTAAATCCTTCCTTATCTTAGATTTTGTTCTTATTGAATAAGGAGTCCTTCTCCAATTTTATTTTTGCAATCTTTTCGATCAGAAGATATCTCAATTTTATCAGAATACATTTATCTCCTGCATGTGCATCTCATGTGCCTTTGACTTTGCTGGTCTATGTCACCTGTGATGGACCTGGTTCATCTTGGAGTTCCTTTGTCAATCTTCAAAACTATTTCATTTCTTGGGCCAACAAATTCCCCATTTTTGATGATGACAAACTTTGTGCTTCAGGCCTGTTTCATCTTAGTCCGACAGTGACACATATTAGAGTATTTAGCATTTATCATAAAGAACCAAGTTCATTAGGTTATAAATATCACATGTTCAGAGCACAACCTATCTTCCCCCTTTTGGCATCATCGAAAAGTTGCAAAAAAATTGTGTGAATCCCAGATTTTTAACATTTACTCATGGCCATTTAAGAAACTGCATATGCAGTCATGGATTAATCATCAATAATCAACTAAGAATTAAAACTATCAAAGAAATATAGACAACGAATAAGAACAAAAGAAGCAAACTTCATTGATAGAGAGAATATGATTCTGCCACAATCCACAAAATGAAATAAAAACAGTTAAAACATGAGCAACAAACAAACAAAAAAATCTCGAATCTGGGTCACTGAAAATTCTAGGCAGGGCTAAGAAATTAAGGCTTGGAAGAACTGCAGACCTGGTTCATTTAGCCAAGGTAGATGGTTCAGCAGACTTAGAAACAGATGAAGACTTCTTTGAGCAAGTCTTGGCTTTCTTGAGCCTAGGGTCTGAATATCTACCTCTGCCACTTTTTCACTTTGATGGACCATGTCCATCTCATCCACTTCAACAACCTTTTCTTTCCCTTTTTCACTCTTTTCTTCTCACTCTCCTCTAAAGATCTCTTCAACTCGTCCTCACTTTGCTTTAACTTGCTCCTTGTAGTTCTTCCTCTTGGAAGAGAAATATCGGAAGTCTCAGACGGAGCAGTTTTTCTTTTATTGTTTGCTCTTGCTGTCTCAGAAGTTTGAGCTTTAGGAGTTCTTTTCTTCTTTGGATTGTAACTATCGCCTAACGTTTTTAGCATATCTGCCAGGGTTTCCTCAGTAGATGAACCAGGTTCATCTGTGTGCTTTTCTAGATTTACTAACCCTTTCAGCGGCTTCTCCTGATTCACTTCCCCCTGTGTTCTTGCTACTTTCTTCTTCCTTCTCTGGATCATCTCCACAAATAGCCATTCTAACAGATTCAGATGTGGGTGAAGAATCAACCACTTCCTTCCCTTTTCCCCTTCTCATTACTTCGTACTCCCTCACTCTCCTTTTCTTTTCTATTTATTTTTATCTCCTCTCCTTCTTGTATCGGGCATTTCCACATCTACCACAGACCCAACCAGTATGAACCTATTTTCTAAGTTTTCAGCGACCTCAAAAATGACCTCAGAAGAAGGTTATGGTACAGAAGTTACCTGTTCAGAATCGAAAGACCCAGTTTCTTCCCCCTCAGTCGCCGACTTGAAAGAGTCATCGGAAATTTGGGAATGGTTTTGTAAGGGAGGGGATGGCTTGAATGAACTTTTAGTTTAATTGATAGTTGAGGCTTCCCTAGAATCTAGGTATTTTAATTTGGTAAGGATTCTTGTTGAAACGGAACTGGTTCAAAGTTAATTGGATAGGCTTTTGAAGATTTTGAGTTTGGGTAGAGTTCTGCTCATGATTTAATTATTGGTATTTCAAAGTGTGCAGAGTGTAGAACACATACCTCGCCTTTCAGATGAACCAACACGATGAACCAGGTTCATCATTTTAGAATCGTCTTGATCAAGCCTCAATTCGCAGAGATAGAAAAAATTTCATTAGTGACCAGTAAGTCATATCAAAACATGGCATAAGAGTATACTTTTTACAGTATGAGACTGAGCAATTGTTAATCTGATTATTTACACAAATTCCTGATTTTCTAGCCAAATTGTTTTTTCATTTTTCTTTCTTCTTTTTCCTTTTTTTTCCATGTACATTCTGAACTGGTTCAATCCGGTGATCTTAATCATCCCTAATAGTAACCTATTCCTTTCAATATTCTCTCTACTCATTGCTTTAGTAAAGATATCAACAATCTGTTTATCAGTAGCATAAAACTCAATAGTGATCAATCCCTTCTCATAATTATCCCTTAAAAATGATGTCTAGCATCTATGTGCTTAGTTCTTTTGTGATGAAGCGAGTTCTTGGTCATACTAATTGCATTAGTGTTTTCACAAAAGATAGGGATATAACCTACATCAATCCCACAATCCATTAATTATTGTTTGATCCACAACATGAGGCAGCAGCAATACACTCAGTTTCAACAGTAGATAAGCCCTCAAAATTTTACCTCTTTGGTGGCCCAAGACATAAGACATGAACCAAGAAAGTGTGTCATACCTGAGGTGCTCTTTCTATCCACAAGAAAAGCTGCGTAATCAGCATCATCATATCCCACTAAGTTGAAATTACTACCTTATGGATACCATAGACAAAGGTCAGTGGTGCCTTTTAGGTATCTCAAGATCCTCTTGACAGCAGTCAAGTGAGACTCTTTCGGATTTTCCTGGAATCCAGCATAAAGGACTACATTGAAAACAATGTCAGGTCTGCTAGCAGTGAGATATAACAAAGAGCTAATCATTCCCCTATACATCTTCTTATCAACAGATGAATCGGGTTCATCCCTATCCAATTTCGTGGATGTTGCAATAGGAGTGTCAATTTCTTTGGATGTTCCTTCCTGGTTTTGTTACTGAGGAATAGGTTCATGGACAGGTTCCCTCGAGGTTTGAGGATCTGTTCCTCTCTAGTCAGTCCCCCTATCACGTTGCCCTGGGTAGAAGGACCTGCTCCATCACCTGTTCCTTCCTGTGATGCTGCTTCAGGATGGACTGTGGCTTCATCATTTGAGTTTCTTGTCAGTCCAATCTCGTCATCATCTTGTTCCTTATCAACCCCAATGATCTCACCTTTCTTCCCATTTCCAAAGGAGACATTACCTCATTTGAGGTTCTCAAGTGAAAGGAATTGGTCCTTGCTTCTTGTCATGTGCTTTGATCAGCCACTATCCATATACCATATTTGGTTGCTCCCCTTCACTTGAACCTGCAAAAGGAGATCATGGGTTAGTTTTACAAACCCAAACTAGTTTGGGTCCCTTTCTATAGGCAAAATGATAAATCACATTCTTTTTAGCCCAACTTGGCAGCCTATCTTTTCCTAGAACAAAATTTTGTTCTTCTGGCTTGCCTTCTCTTTTGCAATGCATTCACTTTTATAGTGACCAGTATTACCACAGTGTGTGAAAATCTTGTTCTCAGGGAGTGTGAGGTACTTGCCTTTGGGATCCCACTTAGGTGTAGAGTTCCCAAATCCAAGTCCTCTTCTGTTGCTACTATGATGTTTTTGTAGCCATGAAAGTGCATCAGAGGATCTGTTCCATTTACAAGTTCTGTATAGCTCATGCTTAACCTTAGTCAAGTCCTCCTTCAGGGTTCTTACCAGTTCATCCTTTTTATAAAGCTCATCGTTTACCTTTCCAAGATCCTTTTCTAGTGAGAGTTGTGTGTTACTAGCTATTTCTTTACCTGTTCCTAACTTCAATTTCAGATTTTCAGATCTAAGTTCTAAGACAGTTGTATCAAGTGCATGAACCTGGTTCTTCAATGCAGTATTTTCTTTTTCAGTTTTACAAATATTTATTTCCATGTTTTTGCATTCTGCTATTAAAGAGTTACATTCTTTTGACAGCTGTTCTTTTTCAGAACTTATATTCTTAGATTCATCAATTAAAATTATCAACAATTCAAATATTCTATCTTTAGAAAGGAGTTTAATTTTATCCTTAAGGTCCAGAAAACTTATCTCGGATTCTTCATCAAGTTCATCTTCAAATTCCCGAACTGCTATAAGAGCTCGCTCAGCAACCATTGCGTTGGATGACCTTTTGTTGTAGTTCTTTTTGTCATGAACCTGTTCCTTCTTTCTGATTTCTCCTTTTTCCACTCGACTTCCCACATAGGACAGTTCTTGATCATGTGGTTCTTTTTACCACATTTGAAGCATCCATCAGTCATTTGCAAGTGATCATCGAATAGTGGTGGCCTAGTGGTGGATTTCTCTTTACACTTTTCAGGTAGTGCACTCATCTTGATCTTTTCCTAAGGTGTTGGCCTCTTCAAGGATAACCTGCTCTGATACCAATTGATGTTTTATATGTCAATACCACACAAGAGGGGGGGGTGATTTGTGTGGTGTCCAATTTTCGAGTGTTGTCGTTATAGAAGGGCCTGGTTCTTCTATGTGTTCCAACTCGTACTATTGCAGACTAATAAATGCAGAAAAGTAAAGAACATAGATATTTTTATGTGGAAAACACCCGGCTCAAAAGGTGAAATACTCAGTAGGATTTTCTCCAAACACTTCACTACAACAATGAGCCGAACAACATTTACAAAATAAACTCTTTTGTAAATCTAAGGATTAACTCTAACCCTTTGTGGCAAACTAGCCTCTAGCTATTTGCGACAAACTTCAAGTTAACTATAACTTGAACACTCAGTACCTATTACAATTGCTTCTAGATAAAGCTGAAAGGTACAATTTGTAATCATCTACTACAAATAAACTAGACTAAAATACAACAGATGGAACTGGTTCTTCTATCTGGTTCAAGTAGCTCCAGATTCGCACTCTCCAATTTGGCTTGAACTGCTTGCAAAATTTCTTCGCGAATTTTGCTCTTAATTCTTGATAAATTTCTACTTTTGTGCGTCTACATATCATAAGAACAATCTGCAATTTATAGGAGTTAGTAAATAAGGAGTTAACTAGAATCCTAATGCAACTCTTCCTTGGTGAAAGAGTTCTAGTCAAACTCAACTCCTAAATCCTTCCTTATCTTAGATTCTATTCTTATTGAATAAGGAGTCCTTATCCAATTTTGTTTTTGCAATCTTTTCGATCAGAAGATATCTCAATTTTATCAGAATACATTTATCTCCTGCATGTGCATCTCATGTGCCTTTGACTCTGCTGGTCTATGTCACCTGTGATGGACCTAGTTCATCTCGGAGTTTCTTTGTCAATCTTCAAAACTATTTCCTTTCTTGGGCCAACAATTAAGTACCGGAGCGCCGTATGGTCGGTGTGAACAATCACCTTGGCGCCCATAAGGTAAGGCCGAAACTATCCCTTCTTCAACCATAAAGTGACATTTTTCCCAGTTGAGCACTAGGTTGGTTTCTTCACAACGGGCAAGGACTTTATCAAGATTTTTCAAGCATTCATCAAAAGAGTCCCCTACCACGCTGAAATCATCCACGAATACCTCCATAAAGTATTCAACCATGTCAGTGAAAATTGCCATCATGCACCGCTGGAATGTAGCGGGTGCATTGCACAATCCAAAAGCCATCCCGGAGAAAGCAAATGTCCCATAAGGAAAAGTGAAGGTTATCTTTTCTTGGCCTTCCAGAGCTATCAAGATTTGATTATAACCTGAATACCCATCCAAGAAGCAATAGAAAACTCTCCCCACAAGTATGTCAAGCATTTGGTCCAAGAAAGGCAAAGGGAAATGATCCTTGCGGGTCACTATGTTCAACTTGCTGTAATCCATGCATACCTGCCAACCAGTGACTGTCCTTGTTGGAATAAGTTCATTCTTGTTATTTTGTACCACTGTCATGCCACCCTTTTTTGGAACATATTAGACTGGAGAAGTCCAAGCACTATCAGAGATTGGGTAGACGACCCCGGCATCGAGCCACTTGATTATCTCTTTCTTGACAACCTCTTGCATTGCCTCATTTAACCTACGTTGGTGTTATACGGAAGTCTTTGCTCCATCCTCAAGAATGATTTTTTGCATACAAAAGGCGGGGCTTATACCCTGAATATCAGCAAGTGTCCAACCTATGGCCTTCTTCCTCTTCTTTAGCATTTTGAGAGTAGAGTCTACCTGCAATTTGGTTTGGAACGATGAAAGTATAACAGGTAAAGTATGAGAAGGACCCAAAAATTAATACCTGAGATGTGGTGAAAGTGGCTTCAACTCCAAGGTAGGTGGCTCTTCAATTGAAGGCTTTGTCGGAGAAGTTTTCCGATTCTCCAAATCCAAGGATAACTTTCGAGGACCATATAAATAAGAGCCCATTCCTTGTAGAGAATTGTTACACTCGTTCAAGCCATCCACCACAATATCATCATGGTTCAATAAAGCTGCTTCAACGGGATCTTCAACATTTATCATTGAGCTTGTTTCATCAATAATGACCTCGGTGAAAAGTCCCACGAAAGAACATACCTCCATGCTATTGGGTTGCTTCATTGACTTGCAAACGTGGAACACGACCTTTTCATCGCCCACCCGGAAAGTGAGCTCACCAGCCTCTACATCAACTAAGGCCTTCCCCTTTGTAAGGAAGGGACTTCCCAAGATGATAGGAACTTCATAGTCCACCTCACAATCCAAAATAACAAAATCCGCGAGCAAAATGAACTTGTCAACCCGCACTAACACATCATCAATGATCCCTAGAGGCCGCTTCATAGATCGATCCGCCATTTGAATTCGCATGGAAGTAGCCCTAGTTTGACCAATTCCTAAGGTCTTGAAGACCGAATATGGCATTAAATTGATACTAGCTCCCAAGTCGCACAATGCCTTGGCAAAATGCGTGCTACCAATTGTACAAGGAATGGTGAATGCCCCAGGGTCTTCAAGCTTGGGTGCCATTGAGTGCACTATTGCACTCGCTTGATGAGTCATTTTTATAGTTTCGCACTCCATTGACCTTTTCTTTGTGACTAAGTCCTTCATGAACTTGGCATACCCGGGTATTTTTTCAAGTGCTTCAACCAAAGGAACATTGATGGATAAACTCTTCATCATGTCGATGAACTTCTTGAATTGGTTATCATTATTTTGCTTTGCCAACCTTTGAGGATAGGGAGGAGGAGGCCTAGGCAATGATGCCTTTGCTTTCAACACAACCGGTTCGGGCATGTCAATTACGTGTTCCCTAGACGGGTTCACGTCACTTTGCGATTACTCCTCATGGTCATGAATATCAATTATCACTTCAATAGTTGTTGGCTCTTCCACCACATGTTCAACCTCAATCGGAACCTCATCATTTTGCAAATCATCATCATCACCAACAACTTTATTTTTCTTTGAAGAACTAGCCTCACCACCTCGTCCACTTCTTGTGGTCACCGCCATGGCATGACCGGTATTGTTGTTGTTGTTCCCACCCTTGGGGTTCACCACCGTATCGCTAGGTAGTGCTCCCTTCGGGCATGTGTTCAAGGCTTGTGAGATTTGTCCCATTTGAACTTCAAGATTTCGAATGGAGGTGTTATGGGAGGCAAGTTGAGCATCTGAATCCACAGTGCGTTCCATCATTTGTTTGAACATTTGCTCAATTCTATCCATGTCATTACTTGAGGATCCTTGGCCTTGTGATTGATACGGGGGTGGATTTCTTGGTTGTTGGTACATCGGGGGCCTTTGAAAGCTTGACCCCCGATTACCATTACCACCTTAATTGCTATGGTTGTCTCCCCATTGTTGGTTGTTGTTCCCCCAATTGCTTGAGTTGTTATTATTGTTCCAATTGCTTTGACTTTGATTGTTCCAACTTTGGTTGTTCCCTTGACTATTCCAATTTTTATTTCTTCCTTGATTGTTCCTTTGCCCTTGAACATTATTGGCATACATCACATCTTCATCTTGATCACCATAAGATTCTTCTTCATTACACCCACTCACTCCTTGGTCGCATTGGTCATTGTTGTTTTGCATTTGATTCCCACGAGGCCTTCGCTTGTTCACCAAAATATTTACCCCCTCCATATCATGCACTTTCTTTGGGCTTTGTATTTGTTGAAGTTGTGCCTTAGCAAGTTGATTCACGGTGGTGGTAAGCTCGGCAATTGCTTGCCCATGATCTTGAAGCTCTTTGTGGAGGTTAATAACACTTGGATCACCCTGAGGCACATTTGCTCTTCTTTGCCATGCCGACGAAGTGTCAGCCATTTCATCTAAGATGTCACATGCCTTAGTGTAAGTTAGCTTCATAAAGTTGCCTCCAGCGAGTTGGTTTACGATGCCTCGGTAGAAAGTCTGTTGTATCATGGCCTCCGTCTTGACATTGTTTGGACACTCTTTAACCATAGTTCTATAGCGTTCCCAAATCTCATGAAGAGGCTCATTTGGTTCTTGCTTGAAATCCAATATTTTATCTCTTAATGCAGTCATGTGCCTAGGAGAGAAGAATTTAGCAATGAACTTGTCCGCCAACTCATCCCATATGGATATGGAATGGTTGGGGAGTCGCTCAAGCCAGTCTAGGGATTTCCCTCGGAGAGAGAAGGGAAATAGCCTAAGCCTTAATGCATCCTCTGAGACGTTTTTTTGCTTTCTCCCCCAGCAGGTATCAACAAACCTCTTTAAATGCTTGTAAGCATTCTGGTGAGGAGCTCCTGTGAAATACCCATGGTTCTCCAAGAGTGTCAGCATCACATTTGTGATTTGGAAGTTTCCCGCCCGGATTCTAGGCGAGACAACAACACTTGCTTACCCCTCATTTGGTATCACCTGAGGGGCAACTCTGGGAGGTGGAGGCGGGGGAGGGTCTGGAATATCATCATTAAGATTGGCATGTCGGCCTCGTCTTGGAGGTGGAGGTACTTGATTCAATTCATCCTCTCCATTGTCATACACCTCCTCCCGCGGAATGATATTTCCCAAAGGATCTGCCATATGTACCTAAATTGAATTTAAACACACACGTTAGCAACAGAAGGAAAGAAGAACAATTGACACCACTATTCACGTAGGTAATCAACAACGTAAAAGCTCCCTGGCAACGACGCCAAAAAGTGACCGGCTCCCGCCTATACCACTAAATAATAGCAAGGAAGGGGTCGATGCAGCTTTTACCCGAAGGGTCGGGATCGATTTCCACAGGGAGCTAAGAATGTGGGAGTTGAGTGTCTAAATAATCTAGTGGCGTGTCATGCTCTTAATTACACTTCTCATAAAACGTTTGTTGTAATTATATTATGATTGAGCCTAAATGAAACTATGAACTAGCTAACTAATATCTTTTTGTAGATTTTCTCAGTCGATAAAGGGACTAAGGCTGTGAATTCCTCCTAGGTGAGTGACTAACGGATCTAAAATTGAGGATGCATTTGTGAAATGTGGGTGAAAGGAATAACCTCATGTAAAGTTACTCACCCACTACCTCTTGGTAATATGGGTGACTTTGCGCAATTTGGCCTTCTCAAGCACAATTGGGTGTTTTCATTTATGCACATGAATTGCCTCAAGTCGAGTGTAGCCATCTCTGGCATTCACCCTTTTATCAGGGCTATCAATCTTTTGAGTTTTTTTCCAATACCTCGTTAGCTCAATTACCTAGACTTGGGTCCTCTTTCGCAAGAGTGATCCTAGTCATTTAGGCATGAAATAGTGTTTGCAACTACTAAATCTGAGATTTATGCACAAATTAAGCTAAATACCAAACACTCATACACATAATCATCCTAAAATTGAAAACCCATTAACTACCCACACTAGGGTTGAGCCACAACCCTAGCTTATGGGTCTAGCTACTCATATTTGAAGAAGAAACACAAGTAAAAGATGAAATTAAGCTCATAAATGTAAAATACAAGATAGTAATTGAATAACTATGGTTAAAGCTAAGCTAAAATTACTCAAAAGAGTCAAAAAGCACTATTCACGTGTTCTCCAAACGGCTCATGCCCTAAAAATGAAGAAAATATCTATTTATACATGGCTAAAAATACTGGACAAAAATGCCCCTACGGAGAATCCGCTCCCAGCATATTTCTGAGCACTAGGGTGAAGAGGCTTCCGCTGCTGCAGATTTGGACTTTGTAGTTCTCTGAGTCTTCCATTCCGCACCCAGCGGAAAAGTAGAACGTTGCAGCGGAGGCTGGGACGTGGCAGCGAAATAATACCGCTAACTGTGGAAGCTTGAATCTCTCTTGCATCCAACTCTCTTAAGTTTATCAACTGCGTCCAGCGGATAAATTGGTGCTGCAACGGTGGAAGAAGCATTGCAGCGGAAATATTGCACGGACCGCGCTTTGCTTTGCCCAAAACAATAGTTCTCTGATGTTTTCTAGCGGGGCAGCGGAGAGAAATCTGTTGCGGCGAAGAGACAAACGTTGCAGCGGAAAAAGTGGGTGCTGCAGCGTTTCAGCTGGGTTCTGGAATTTTGCAAGTTCTGCTCCTTTTCGAGGTCATTTTGGATCAATATTTACAAATCGACTCAAATCCTGCAATTCAAACAACTTGCATCAAAATATGGGGTCAATTAAGCTAATTGGTGTCTCAAGACCTAAGAAAATGGGAGTAAATAGTAGTACAATTCACTAGTTATCAGAAAATAACAACATAGTGCCCAATGACGAGGTACCGCTTGTTGATCCCATCGGAATTCCGATCGCGGACCCCATTGACACTAACTCGCATGTGGCTATCAACATAAATCTACCTACCGACCCCGAGAATAGTGTCCCGGGTGGAGCCCGATTGGAGGCTCAAAATACATAAAACATTGGAGAAGACGGGACCAATTTACATATTATCTTCGAAATGCAACAGGCTCAACATGCGGTGATAGCTCAGTTGCAGAACGACCGACCCAAATGAGCATGTGACCTATACATATGCCATCAAAGGGAACGACTTGGAGGATGATGAGATCGAATTTGTTTTGTTGAAAAGGTTCGGGGAGACCCTGTTAAAGGGAGCTATGAAATCGTATCACAACCTACCTCCTAATTATATTGATTCGTTTGTTATGCTTGCAGATTCCTTCGTAAAAAGCACACGCCGGGGGTATCAAGGTCGAGACCAGGAAGTCAGACCTTTTCAAAGTAAAACAGAAGGATAATTAGATGCTCAAGGAGTTCGTATCCCGACTCCAAATGGAACGGATGAACCTGCCACCGGTCGCTGACGATTGGGAAGTTCAAGCTTTCACCAGAGGACTCAACATACGGAGCTCGTTGGCTTCATAATAGTTGAAACATAACTTAGCAGAATATCTGACCGTCACTTGAGCCTGATGTCTATAACCGGTATCAATCGATAATCAGGGCCGAAGATGATCAGCATGGGACCCCTTCTGGGTCCCCGTATCCGTCAAAACCATCGACATAGTTAAGAGAGACATCAATCATGAACCAAGATCGAACAGGGATCGGTATCAGTTGTACAATAGAGACTGAAGAAGCAGTGAAACCGGGAGAAACTCTATGGAAAATGAAATAAGAAGTGATCGAGGTCAGAGCAACAAGGTACTCATGAGAAAAATAGCTTCGACAGGCCTATCGGGCCTTAAGAAGCACCAAGATTATCGGAGTACAACTTTAACGCCGATGTCGTCACTATCGTATCTTCCATCGGACGCCTCAAAGATACCAAATGGCCTACATCTCTACAGTCTGATCTATCCCAAAGGGATCCCAACCTAATGTGCAAATATCAGGACACTCATGGCCACAGTGTAGAGGGTTGCCGACAATTAAGAGAAAAAGTGGTCTCGACTATTCAACGGACACCTCTGAGAATTCCTGAATGATTGGGCCAAGAACCACTTCAGGAACAGGGATTCTAATAAGCAGACCAAGCAGTAATAGCCTCAACGCGTCATTAACATGATCATCGGAGGAGTCGACATTCCCTAGGGTCCGATGCTGAAACGCACCAAAGTATCCATCACAAGGGAAAAACAGACTCGGGATTACATACCGGAAAGAACCTTGTCTTCAAATGATGAAAACACTGAGGGGATCGTGAACCCCCACAATGACGAACTGGTAATATCGTTACTCGTAAATAAATCTCGAATTAAGAGTGTGTTAATTGATCCATGTAGCTCTGCCAACATCATCAGATCAAGGGTCGTAGAGCAACTTGACCTACAAGATAAGATCGTACATGTGGATTCCGACCATTAGTCACCAAGTCTAGCTCATCATCACTAACTTCAAATATTTTTACTTTCCCAGCCAGGTCGGCATGCTCCTTCCGATCCACCTCCAGCTCAGCTCGGAGGCCCTTAGCCTCCCCTTTATTCTACTCGCTGAGAAGTTTGTAAGTATCCATCTTCTTAGTGAACCCTCATACCTCGGCCTCAAGCTGGTTCAGCTCGTCCCGATATCAAATAAAGGTCTCATGATGAAGCACCTAGGTCAAGAGATATATGAAGTTTCCCAGGTTAGCGCATGTTGTGCTTCATTGAACAGGAAGGGTGCGTCCACCTCGTTCATATTGGCTTGGTCTTCCTCGGTCACCAGACTCCGAAGGTATCTGGCCAACCCTACGGGGGAGAAAGGACCCGGGCATCCTCCGGAATGGAGAAGATAATCAATCGCTTCCGGTCAGGATCCACACTCAGGGATGGGAACCGATTGATTAATTTCGGTCTTAAAAGGCCCGCTTGTTCTTGAATATGGACTTTTCTTCAGCACCTCCAAGTCACCCAATCCATTTAAATCCTCTGTGGCAGTAGAATCCACTCCATCAAAAAGTCATTGAAGGGGTCGTCCCCTCCGTGGGCCCCTCGTTGGGACGTTCTTTCACCGTCCGAGCCTCGTTATACATGAACTCAGTGAACGAGGTTGATTCGGTGATGTCAATCACACCATGTGCTTCCTTTGGGGCATTGCCCATATACTGGGAAGCTTTGGCCACAGCCTCCTCGTCATGCTCCCTAACTTGAGGCAAATCAACCTTACCTCTCTCCGGTTCGGAGACCCTTTGTCCTTCGAGCTGCGACGGCTCACGGGCCACCAGATCAAATGCTTCTCCTTTTTCTTCAGACTCCTTTCTCAGCCGGTAGAGCGAGTCCGAATATGGTGCACGGGAGCTTATGCTTTCCTTGGATTTGCGCACCAGCCTTCGCCGTGGTTTATTCTTCTCCGAGCTCGGATAACTCAGAGCCCTCTTCCTTTTCTTCTATCACCCTGTCTCGGAGCAGGGAACTCAATGGGAAGTTCTCGCCACCGTATGGACGCCTCAGTATGACGTCCTTGGACGAACCTACAAAAGAAAATGAAACAAGTGAGAACTTAATTACACGAGTGGAACCCTAATATTACTCGAGAAAGGAATCTCACCATGAGAACAGGCCTCCCACCGGCCCTTTGGAAGTTCGCTCCATGAGAGATCAGAATATGGCCTTTGTAACACGATTCCCTCGACCCACTCCTTGAGTCGAGGGAATGCATTCGGGACCCAAGCGACAACTGCACCACCACAAAGCACCGATAAGAAGGAAGGAAAAGCGTAAAATAAAATTTTATAAATGAAATTTTACTTGCGAGACATGTTCCACTTCTCAGGAAATGGCATGCGATAAACTACAATCAAATCCAAAGTCCTCACTCGAACAAAATGGCCTAGCCAACCTTGGTCCCCATCTTCATCAATACTCAAGAATGGGGCTTTACTAGCTCGATGCACGAGCTTAATCAGTCCCCCCACACCCCCCCTCCACCCCTCACCCCTGAAAGATTCGGGGATTGTGTAGGCGTATGAGGTGTTCGACAATGTACGAGATCCATCGATCTTCCTTGCGAAGAACCGAAGAAGGATCACGATCCTCCGAAATGAAAGGTGAATTTGACCAAGGCATACCTCGTATCCTTTGCAGAAGTCGATGATGATCGGATCCAATGGGCCCAGCGTAAAGGGATAAGTGCAAACACTTCAGTATCCCTCGACGTGGGTGGTGATGTCTTCATCAGGTCCAGGAACCACCACGTGCATGTCAACCCAATTTCAATCTTTTTTTACCGTAGGGCGGACCACTTTAGTGATCGAGCATATGTATCTCGAGACCTCCTCACACCGGTCTTGTATGTGGGAAGGTTTTTCAACCTTGAAATGGGCGGTTACCGATCATCCTCCAGGGACGAGCATTTTCAGTGGGAGTTCCGATATTGGTTCCTCGACAGCAGTACGCGAAACTGTCTCCTCGATAGCCGGCCGCAAAGTAGAAAGAGTTTCTTTTTGGGGAACGATTTTGAGGTCTTCGCCATTTCTTTGAAAATGGAGGGAAAATGAGGAAAAAGTGGAAGTTAAAATGGTGCACTTCATGGTTTTGGATGAACATGAAAAAAAAAGTTCTTATAAAAGATCTCAAATAACCAGGATATTAGTGCCAAAAAGTATTAAGATTTCTAAAGTACAAGGATAGAAGGTTTGCATGTAAAGTTTGAATGAAAAAAATGAGAGGATATTTATAGTTTTTTAGCGACGGTTCGCATCGAGGAGTGGACGACCGGAAACTAACGGGCATGTAATATCATTAAGACTTGACTGACAAGACGTTTCGTTTGTTTTGTCCTTTCTGCCGCGGGGTATCGAAGTAAGAATTGGGAGTCATGTCATTTCTCGTCGTCTACTCTCCGAAAAACGAGGGGACTATCTGTATACGGTGGAAATCAAGCTCGCCTATGACATGGAAGGTCAGGCTTGGAACATGGCAATAAAGGACTGAAGATCGACCCTAAGTCTCACCGGGCTAGAATTTGGGGTTGGAATACTTGCCTTCGAGAATATCGAGGTCGTGATCCTGAAATCAATCCTAGCCCCGCACGAGATCGAAGAAACACTTTTAGCATAACTGAAGACCGAAATATCCGTGACCAGTCGGATATTACGGCGGGAATCTCGGCACGTATTAATGAGGAACTGGCAATCAGCAAATCAAGAGATTTTTTTACCTTTTATAGAATTGTACCTAAAGTAGAATTCTTCTATTATATAAAGTGGGTATGATAATTCATTTAGTACATTGTAACACGCATTCCATAGCAATACGTTATCATTTCTCTCTTTAAGCTCTTATTCTTCCGTGTCTGGACACCGATCGAAGGGCATTCGGCTCGAGGGTGGCTAACCTTCCAAGGCTGAAATTGTCCAATTCGTGTGGTTTGAATTTACTTTATCATTATTTATTTCAATTGCAATCTAATTTATCATTTTGTATTAAGTTAATCCACGTATCCTTAAAACCACCTACAAATACAATTGTTATCTGATTTTGACGATAAACTCATTTCTAACCAAGATCATGGTCAAATAATTTGCCAATTAAATTCGTGGTTAAGATTAAAATCCAAGTACACAAGTAAAATAATGGTGCTTGTATAAAATTTCCTTTCTAGGTTTGCTTTGCAGCCGTTGTTTCATCTTCAACTAAATCTAAAATTGATCATTAGAGTATGTAGTTTTATTAAATTTATTTTCTTATAATGATACCTCTCCACCACGTTATTCAAGAAGCATGTACTCATATTATCCGTCACTCAACTCATATTTTATCCGTAAAAAATATGAGCAGGCAGGATATTCCATCCATTTTTGTCTAATCCATTTTTAACCTTCAAACTCCAATCCAACCCGCTCATTTATCAATAGTATTGGATGGCATGTTTAAATATTTAAGCGTTCACAAATATAGAGTGGACAGAAAGAAAGCCATTAACATGCATTTCTTGAGGTCCGTACATGCGGGCGGATGCACCTTAGTGTAAGCGGTGTTATCCGACACCGCTTCATCGGAAAGATTCACTTAACATGTGTAACTTGTTAATATGTACAAAATATATCTTATTAAATAAACAAAGAAGACATAGTTTTGCATATACTTCTTGCTAGCTCTACTGGTCAAGTATTTTTTTTTTTTTGGAGAGGTCCTGGGTTCGAACCTAGCAGCTTCATGTTGAGTAAGATTTTCTGCTAAAAACTTGTTTTTCCTCCAGGTATGTTCTATTGTAAGTTTTCTTACTTTTTTTTTTCTTTCTATCTTTTTCTTAAGGGGAAGATGAAGTTGGTCCGAACACAAAATGAGAAGTCAAATAATGAAAGAGGTTTTATGTCATTGCTTAATGTTTATATATAGAAAAGGTAGTATTTACTATTATGTCTAGCAAGAATATTCTGAATGCATTTCAAAAAATAAAAACTTGTCGAGGAGAGTTGTAGTATTATACTTGAATTCTTTTTTTTTAATAAAATTCGAATTTGTGTTATTTTTATGTATATCGTGACAGTAATTTATCGATTTGTTCACTTCATTAAATGTGACACCGCTTACGAAAAATTCTGCGTCCACCCTGCGTACATGTGATGCTTAACTTGATGCTCAAGCAGGGTAATTAATGTGCAATTTAAGGAATAGAAGCTTAGTATTCTCCTAATCCCTTAAGCAGATACCTAAACAGCTATTTATCGTGGGATGCCCATGTGCTCCCAAGTTCTTCGGGCGCAATGTTCCTTTTATTCGGTGTGAAAATTCTAAGTAAGATGAAGAAAATCTAATCAATTTGCGGAGTTTTTTACAGATCTAATTTCACTGGGTGCGCAATGGGATCTTCATGAGAAACCTTGTTGCTTTTAAATATTGAGTTGAAGTTAACTTTATGCAATTGTTCAGTTAAACACCTTTGCCTTTAGATTACACGAACCACGAGTAAGCTGACATCGTTTGTAATATAATTATGCGAAATAAACATTAATTTCATCCGGAAAGTATGAGCATCTGACCCATGCCTAACCCAAAACTTCAATAGGTGAAGTTATGGCACAGAACATCATAAATCCTTTTGAATTCCGTGGACTGAATCTTTTGTGTGTGTTCTCTTTAGGCGATTGAAGATAATCGAGAAGAGGTTATTTTTTTGGGTCTTTTTTAGGAGATTAAAGGTTGAATTGAGTGGAGATTAGGTTCAACTGAGGCTGTTAAACGGGCTGGGTCAGCTCGTTTCCGAACCGTCCCAGACCGGTTAAAACCGGACCCGACCCGGACAGGTACATAGGGGGGTGGGTGGGTTGGGTTAATGGGGTAAGAGGGTTGGTCCGTTCACCTTTGTTCAACCGATTAACCGGACCGGTCAAACCCGATCAACGCAATTCACTGTAGAACCGGTTAATCGGACCAGACCGGTTAACGGCTAGTTGTTTCAAAAAAAAAAAATTAATTGATTGTTACCCTTGGCAACGGTCAGCTGGGCCAAGGAGTCGTTGCCCAACGGTTGTTTTGCACAAATAGCCCTTTTTGGGCAATTTTTAAAAAAAATAATACTTTTGTAATTACTAATTTACCCTTTTGAAAACTATAAATACATCCCCCATCTTCATTTCTTCACTCATCTCTCATTTCTCAAACTCATATTCTCAATTCAAGTTAAATCATGCCCCGTGATTGTAGAGTGCGCTCATATGTTTGGGAACATTTTGAGGTGGTAGAAGAAAATGAAGAAGTTGCAAGAACTGTGGTCGAATCTTAAATCTTCATCCAAAGTGCACGGTCACATGCTGTTTAAGGAGGCATATGAAGAGTTGTCTTGAGCGTTCTCCAAAAATTCGTATTTAAGATTTTAAGTTGATTTGAGACAAATTGGGTTATTTTAATATTATTAGATGTATTATGCTTAACGTTTTAGTTTGTTAGATTAATTTGAAGTATTATTAATTTATTATGCAATGATAAGTGCAAGTTTGAACTTTAATTTGAAGTATTAAATGTAAACATTAATTTGCAAGTTTGAACTTGTAAATTATAAGTGCAATTTTTTTCCATCTTCATTGTATTATTATCTTAAAATTTAAATTCTTAATTACTCAAATATAAGAATTTTAAAGTCTTTGCATCCTTTATTCAAACACTATTTTTATAAGATTATTTTTTTGTTTATATTTTTACGATAGTTATACAAAATACAAAAAAAAAAAAAAGATTAACGCTAACCCGGCCCGGCCCGACCCCTTGGACCCGTAACCCTTACGGTTCATTTTTTACCCAGATGGTAAGGCTATATTGTGGGTTGGGCCTAGCCCGGGACCGTGAGCCCACGTGGGCTTTTGGGCTAAACGGGTCGGCCCGTGGCGGTCCGGGCCTAGCAGTCCTAGGAGCCCATATGGGCTGGGCCTTTACATATGAACTGTGAGCCCGGGACTGGCTGGCGGGCCTAGGCCGATTCAACCCGGCCAAACAGGCCGAGCGGCTATTTTTCAAACAAATTTTTTTTTTAAAGTTGGCCAATGGTTAGAAGTTTAAAAACTAGTCGTTGGACTGCCAATTTAGCCGTTTGGCTTTTTAGAAAATAGTCATTTGGCCCTCAAACTTTGTTTTAACCCCAAACGTTTTATAATTATACTTTTTCCCTATTCTCAACTATAAATACCCCCTCATTCTTTCATTTTTACTTACAAAATCATCAATCTCCCTCTAATTTTCTTCTATAATTACTTACTTTATTATTGCAATTTGTGAAAAATTATGAAGTTGGTGAATTGAAGTCTTCAACGCTATATAATTTTCAAGAAGTTGTTCGTCAATTCGGTAAACTCGTTCCAACTCTTAAGTTTTAATCTTATAATTTTGTTTGTTTTAGTTTGTATAATTATAATTAATATGGCCTTTTCTTTGAGATAAATATTTGGCGGTAAGGGAAAATCTAAAATTGGTGAATCTAGTAGCCAAGCTACTACTCCTCCCCCGGACCCGGACCCGGCCCCGGCTCCCCGACCTAGACATGTTACCCGTCCTCCTCCACGTGTTATTCTTGAAAGTGATAACCCTTGTTTTCAATTTACTGATAGTCAATTTACCATGATATTGCACCATATCAACAATTAAATAATGAATATATGAATGCTCTTTATGGTAATCCAACTATCGATGAAAATGATGACGAAAATGATGATTTAGATGAAACGCAACCGGATTTAGATGATACACCTACTAGTCCTGATGTTAACCAAACTGGTAATAATCCAAATGATACCGCGCCTGACCCTCCTGTAGTAACCCCTACTTTTAATAGACAACTTTCTGGACGGTGCGAAACATCTCTTGTTTGGCACTTTTTTACTCAACTAAGAGATCAAAAAAAGGCTAAGTGTAAAACTTGTGGGACTTTGATGGCTCATAAATTTACTGGAGAACGTAGCGGTACGGTTAGTTTGACTAGACACATAAAAAAATACCCTAAAGATAAAGCTAGATGGCTTCAAATGAAAGCTAGGCAAGAGGGAACAAGTGTAGGTACTCAGGTTAACCCTAGTACCGGGTCAAATCTAGTTCAACCGGGAATTAACATTGTTACCAGTGGCATTTTATATTACGATCTAAATAAAGATCGTGAAGAATTGGCAAAAATGGTTACTGTTATGTGCTTACCCTATAGTTTTCCCTCTAACCCTCACTTTGTGCATTATATTAGAAGAGTTTTTAATCCTGCTTATAAAGGATAGCCCTGTACAACCCTAAAGGTTGATATTTATAAATATAAACATGGATATGAACAATATTTGCCTATTTATTTACTCATATTAATAATCGCGTTGCTATTACTACTGATATTGGTAGGAGTGATAATGACTGTGATTATCTTACTGTTACCACTCATTGGATTGATGAGGAATGGATAATGCAAAAGCGCATTATTTCTTATAGAATAATTAATTCACGTCACACGGGTAAGTTTATTGCTAACACAGTTGCAGATATTTGTAGATATTTTTGCATTAGAGATAAAATAATGACAGTTTCAATGGATAATGCTTCTAGTAACACTAATGCTATAGGCTTGCTTACAACTACACTAAGTCCTGCATTTAGTAATATTTTTTATGTTAGATGTATTTTTCATATTTATCATTTAATCGTCGGTGATGGTATGAAAATTTTAAATATTGAAATTGAAAAGGTTAAATTCGCTCTTCATTGGTTTTTTTATTCAAACCGTAGAAGTAGACTTAGAGAATATTTTAAAAAATGTGATGAATTTGGCCTTAGAGAAAGAAAGGTTCCTAAACCTTGTCCGACTAGATAGAATTACTTGTATGAAAGTTTAGTTGTTGCATATGAATGTAGAAACCCAATAAACGCAACGTATAATGCTCGTGTTGGTGGTGATGATGATGATGATGATGATGATCACCTTACAAATCAAGATTGGACTAATGTTAAAATTCTTCTTGAATTTTTAGAACAATTTCATGTTGCTACAAATGAATTATCTGGAAAATATTATGCTACTATTTCTAACTGTTTAGTTTATATTGCAGCAATTGTAAATTTATTTACTCAATTTTCATATGGTGGGGTAATTTACCAACGTGCTATTGAGGAAATTAAAGATAAGTTTAAAAAATATTTTTTTTCCTATCCCCCCTCTTTATGGTGTTGCAGCCATGTTAAATCCTACCATGAAATTAGGAGGTCCTCACTTTTGGTGTACTCAAATTTATAATGCTTTATCACTTTCACCTGCGGAATTTGGTACACTTGCAGATGAAAAAGCCTCAATTAAATTAAATGCTCAAACAATTTATAATGCTTATCAACTTGCCTTAGATCATGCTAGACCAAATGTTCCAACTCCTACTTCGTCTAGTTCGCAATCATCTAAAAGAACTGCGGGACTAAAAGCACTTAGTTCTTGGACGGAGTTCAGGGGTTCTCAAGGTGATAATATTGGTGATAGTTCACAACTAAATTAGCTTCAAGTTTATTTGTCGCATGGACTTGAATCAGAGAATCCCGACGGCACCTTTAATAATTTTGAATGGCGGAAGGACAAAGAAAAATACTATTCGGATCTTTCAAGGATGGATCGAGATATTTTAAGTATTCAAGCTTCAACAGTGGCATCGGAGAGCGCTTTCAGTCAAGCGAAACTTCAAATCGATGATCATAGAGCGTCTATGAGGGAGAGCTTGGAAAAATTAGAACTCTTAAGAGATTGGATCCGTTCGGAAAGAAGAAATTTTGGACTTGTTGAATCACAACTGGAGATAGACGAAGCTTATGAAGAAATGCTAGCGGAACTTGCGGAGGATGCTGCTTCGCCCGGAAGCGGTGATGAACAAGCTTCTTTTTCGCCACCACCAACGGAAATTCCTCCGAACCTTGAAGGATTTATGAAATTTGTTAGAGATAATATGTAGATTAATATGTAACTTGTATTTTGTCACATCTTGATTAGTTTTTTTTTCTTTTAATGGTGGTATTAGCACCTTGTTGTGCTCATTCCATTGGGGGAGGAAGACTAAGAAAGATATTGCCATTTTTTTTAATGTCGCAATAATAAAAATTATAAGGCATTTCCTTGAATATTTCTTTACAATTTTTTTATGTTTAAATTTTAATTACAAGATTTAAGTCACAATTATATAATATAATTTACAATAAACTGCCTTAGATAATATAATATAATTATATTTTAAAAAAAATTGCCAACGGTTAGAATTTCAAAAACTAGTCATTTATATTGGCAATATAGTCATTTGCTTTTTTAAGAAATAGCCATTTGGCCCCCAAACTTTGTTTTAACCTCAAACTTTTTATAATTACACTTTTTCCCTATTCTCAACTATAAATACCCCCTCATTCTTTTATTTTTACTCACAAAATCATCAATCTCTCTCAATCTCAAACTCAAATTGAAGTCTTAAAGTCTTCACTCATCTCTCATTTCTCAAACTCAAATTCTCAATGTTGTAGTTTGATAGATTAATTTGAAGTATTATTAATTTATTATGCAATGGTAAGTGCAAGTTTGAATATCTCTTTACTATTTTTTTGTGTTTAAATTTGAATGACAAGATTTACAAGAAATTGCCTTAGATAAAAAAAAATTCAAAAACAAAATAGCCCGGAACACTTAGGCCCGTTTAGGCCCGTGGGCCCGACCCATTTAGCCCGGGCCCATACGGACTTAGGCCCACAGTGGGACGGTTCCACCCATCAGGCCCGTTTGTCCCGGGACCGCTTGAGCCCGGCCCGCCTGAGCCCGGGCCTGTTTGGACCATTTAGCCCAAGCCCGACCCGGATTACAGCCTTACCGGATGGACCCAGACCCGATAAACCCTATCCCATAACCGGCCCGTTTCGAAACCCGGACGGTTTCAATTTTTCCCTACCTGTCCCGGCCCGGCCTACCCGTTAAACACCCTTAGGTTCAACAAGCTAAGGATTATGCCTAAAACCCAGAGCGGTAGAACATGACGAGAGAAAGCTTAACTTTGATACCATATGAAAGAATCTAAGCATGCAACTCAAAACTTTAAGGAAATGAGTGTAGTAGCACTTTATATTATAAACACTTTGGAGACCCGTAAATAATCGATGAAGGACAAGCGTTATTTCATGACAAAGTAGAGCGCCACTATCTTATAACATCATACATATATCGTTTACAAGTTACATTGTGACAATAGAACAACGTTACTTGTGCAAAATTATGCACATGCCACTGCTCGAGTTTTTTGTGTGCATCTGATCCTTGACCCAGGAAGATAGAGGGTAATTTGCAGGTTTAATCTTTTTAATATACCTGATAAGTTATGATGGGTCTCATACGGAGGAACCTGGTCCTTCCACCCTGAGACTCGAGTGTCTAACTGGAACTACAAAAGGTCATATCTTCCCTAGAATGTAATCACTCCTCTGGTTTCGAGAATTCTAACTAGATCAAAGACAAGAAATATGTTTCCTTTCTCGGCTTTTCTGTCACAAATTGAGCCGAAAAATAATGAAGTATTGAAAGACGCTGACTGGATTGCTGCTATGCAAGAAGTGCTTCATTAATTTGAGAGGAACAATGTGTGGCACCTTGTTCCCTAACCTTCTGACATAACAGTTATTGGAACCAGGCGGGTGTTCAGAAACAAGCTTGATGAGCTTGGAAATACAACAAGAACTAAGGCTAGGATGAAACTTTTTCTCCATGCAAGAATGGAAGCCATCAGAATTCTTATTGCTTTTGCATCTCATATGGAATTCAAATTGTTCAAAATGGATGTTAAGCGTGCATTTCTGAATGGATATTTGAAGGAAGAAGTCTTTGTCAAACAACCACCTGATTTTGAACACCATGAGCATCTTGAACATGTATTCAAGCTTGACAAGGCCTCATATGGATTAAAGCAAGCCCTTCGTGCTTGGTATTCTAAAGTCTCTAGCTATTCAGCATGGGTAAGGAGTGCATAAGAAGGCGCTACTTATAGAATACTAGCTCATGTTTGAGATGGTGAACAAGATTCTGCTACTTCAAGATGAAAGACGATCCATTGCATCGATAGCGGACCTGGTTCTTTTGTAGGTATTGGACGGGTACACTGCTACCAATCTGATCGAAATCCTGATTGAGCATATGAAGAAGGAAGAAGACTTGAAGGATGGGAACCATGGGTTGCCATATGGGTTTTTACTCACTAAAGTGTTTAAACATTTCAAATTTCCCTTGGGGAGAGCAGCTGTGGGAACTCGTAAGCAAATGTTCTCAATGAATATCTTGGAGGAATGCGAGTGTACTGATAAGAAAGGGGAGTTGGCAGTAGTTCTACAATTTCTCAGTTGATTGATGTTCAGAGTGCTGCTAAGGAGGATATAAGGAGGCCGAAGGCTCAGAATGCCATTGCTGAGGGAAAGCTCAGTCAAGCTAGAGAAGAACCTGGTTCTAACAGTGATCAAGGTGAAGAGGTTGTCCGCTTGATGGCTGAGAAAACGGAGTTGAGAAAATAGGTTGAGAGCCTGAAATAGAAGTTGAACAATAAGCAACAGTCTGCTAATGCTTGAGCGGATGTTATCCTCAAAGCCCTTGCCCCTTCGTCCTTCCCTTCGTCTTCCCGTGCTCCCTAAATTGTCCCTTGTTAGTGTCCAGTATATTAGTTCCGTGTTCTAATACCAGTGTCCAGTTTTGATATCTTGTCCTTATGATTGCGGTACTTTAGTGTTTGTTTTGTGGATATTTTGTAATGATGGTACTACTGCTTGATTGTTCTTCTGTTTAAATTTTATGAGCATCTTAGTCCTTTTTCTTTGCGTGTTATACTCTTGTGTTCTATTTTTAACTATGTTGTGTGCACACAAGTGGCATGTGTTAACTTTGTTGGACTTCTTTTTGCGTTTACTTGTAAAAATTCTTTTTATAATGCCAGGGGAAAGAAAATTGCAGGGCAGAAACAGGTTCTCAGAGGGAATATGGCTAATTTGTAGGGGGGACAATACAGAGATTTGATTCTTAGGGGGAATATCAATTCTAAGTTTATCATCATCAAAAAGAGGGAAATTGATAAGTTATGTGCCTTTTTGTTTTGATGATTTAACAAACTTCATATGAGAACAACATAGGGAACTTCATATAAAGCCTCTCCGTGCTCAGAACAACAAGTCAAATGTCTGGCACAAGTTCCAATGAAATCAGTTAATGGAACGGCAGAGGGAACAGATAGATAGCAATTCCTTCGGTCACAGTAGAAGTCAACTCTTTACAATTGTTAAAGCTATTGCACTACAGACGCAACAGTGCAGCAGTCACTATTGAAGCATGATGTGTACCGGACACTTGCTTGCATCATCCTTGGTGACCTCCTTATATATTACCAACATGAGGCAGGGGATTACACACACTTGCAAATCCTAAAACATATTTTACTCTCAAGTGTGCAGCAGCCTTCATTCTCCCAAATGCATTGAAGAACAAAGAAGTAACAGAACGACGGACCGGATTCCACTATTGAGTACATCATGTGTCCTTAGTATTATTGTATCTTTGTTAATGTTATTCACTTGTAACTCCTACTCAGCTTATTTAGAAGCATCTCGTAGGATACTTTTGTAAATAAAAAATCGTGTGTTTGTATTTGACTAAAGTTAGTCAGAGTGGTTAGCTTTGTAATAGAGTTTTTACAACAGGCTTGCAATATAGTTATTGCAAGTAGGTGAGTGATTAATAGTTTAATTCCTAGGTTACAATATGTTGTAATCTAAAGTTGCTCGGTTACTGAAGTTAAAATCCTATGAGTATGGGTCGTAGTTTTTAATCCCGTAAACTGGTCGTAGTTTTCATGTAAAATATTATTATATTATTTACTTACCGTTATATATGTTCTGTGAAAATATAAAGAATCAATTTCTCTATACAATTTGATGGACTCTTAGCTTACATCGAATACATGTATCTTGACCTTTTATATTTCTATCGGTTGTCTCATTGGTCTAGTAGAACGTTGTATTAAAAAAAACAGCTCCATTTAGTTGTTTGTTCGATGTAACACGAAACAGCAAACTGATGGTGTCGTGTTAATTACTTGTCTTGATTCCTCGGGCAACCCAATGACTTTGGTTTCAATGTAATGGTGACAATGATAAACTAGACTTTCTTATATATTCTGCAACTACCGAGAGAATATAGGCACAGAACTATATTGAGTTATTTGAGTACGTATGTGATGTGCTCCGAGAAGCATGCTTGTTAATCGATAATCGTCAGTATTTAGGATGTGTTTAGTACGAAGAAAAATATTTTTTCAAAAATATTTTCTAATTTTTTCATATTTGGTTGACTAAATTTTTTGAAAAATATTTTCCTTATCAATTCATTTTTTTCAATTGGAGGAAAATATTTTCCCTATCAAGAAAAGGGAAAATATTTTCCAAAACTCCTTCTCAACCTTCTACACCCTATTCCTTACCCTCACCAATCCCCCCTCCACATCCACCCACCTAACTCCATCTCATACCCTCTCTCCAAAAAGATTTTTTTTCGTCATCACCCACCCACCCCCACTTTACCCCACTCCACCCCCACCCCGCAAAAAAGATATATTTTTTTTAATTTAAAATTTTCTGTTTTTTCTTGCATCCCCCCTGCCCTACTCCCGTACAATTTTTTTTTATACTATTTTTGTAATTTTTAAGTTTCTGTTTTTTCTTTCTGCGCCCCCTCCTCCCCCCGAGAAAAAATATATTTTCAGTTTTATTTTTTTCATTTTTCAGTTTACAGGTTCAAAATTTTACAAGTTCCAAAGATATGAGTTCAGAGGTTTATGTGTTTCGAAGTTTATGGGTTTAAAAATTATAAAGTTTACGGGTTCGAAATTTTGCGGTTTCGAAAGTTTTGCGGTCCAGAAGTTTATGCAATTTGTGGGTTCGGAAGGTTGTTCGTTCGAAAGTTTTTGGCTTCATGTTCATTGTATCAAAATTATTTATGAATACTCTCGAGAAAATATTTTCCTTGATTTGCGTACCAAACACAAAAAAATGAATAAGATTACTACTTGTTTTCCAAGAAAACATTTTCTTGGAAAACATTTTCCTTTATACCAAATACACCCTTAGTTTTTTTATCAAACCAATGACATAATTACAGAAAGAATTACAAAAAAATACACATGATTTTACACCATAACAAAAAATGATCCATATTTTTAAGTTTTACCCGATCTAGCCTATGTTGCACATATTTTGAAAGCACTAGCCAATTCAAAATTTGTGTTCTTACAACCATTTCTTCTAAAAGCTATGGAGTTAAATCTGTATTCACACAACCATTTTTCTAAAAGCTATGAAGTTAAATCTGTGTTCTCATAACCATTGCTTTCACTTTCTTCTTCTCACATAATTGAATAGTAGAAGTTCACCATTGAAAAACCATTTAAAGCTTTGCTTTCGAAAATAGGATTTTTTGGATTTGTTAGTTGTTTGGATTGGGTGTTGTTCCAATTGATTGAAAATATCAAAAGGAGTTCAAAATTTATATTTTGGATTGATTTGGAATAGATTTGAGCAAGATTTGAGTTAAATTTCAGAAAAGACGCAAGGAAGAAGACGAAGTCAATTTTTTTGTATTATCTTGTATAATAGTGTATATGAGTGTATAAACACATCTTATACACTATTATACACTTTTATACACCTTTATACAAGCGTTTGTTGGCGAACTTTTTTCACGGTTTTCAATTGCAATTCTTGCTCAAAACCAGTCCAAACTTCCATTAAATGACTTCAAATTTTATATACAACTTTCTTATACTGTTTCTAACAAGTCTAAATTACACTCACTCCAAATTTCTCACAAAATCAAATTTAAAATTTAAACCCACATATTTAAACTTGTTAAAAATATAATTTTCTCCACCCAAATGAATTTGGTTTGTTGAACTAATATTTGAGTCACGGTTACTGATTCGAAAATTAACTTAAAAGAATGAGAAATCTTTTTTAAAAATTAAATAGTAATTTCGAGAACCTATTGGAGTTGGATGTTGAATCTTAGCCTGTTATTTTTTGGGCTAGTTGGTTGTAAATCGAAATGTGGGCTACAAAATTAAAAAGTATGGAGCCCAGTTATTTTTATATGAAATATTTCCATAATGACATTCATAATTTTCATTACCATAAGAAATACTATCAATTTATTTAGTAAATATCATTTATTTTTTACACTAGAATCTGCTTTGATTACTCTTCCTTCTCACTAGAAACTAGAGTTAGAAAGTTGTCCTAGCCAATCAACAACATGAAAACAGAGCAAGAAAAACAAATGTCGGTAAAAGAAATCGACCAACTGACTCGAAGCACTAACAAAACAAAATCAGATTACTCAACCAATCTGCCGGCTACACCTGAAAATGTAAATTTTCTAGACAAATTCTTCCCCAAGCCTACCACCATGCATATTGATTACGAAGCTCATTTTTCAAATAAACTAACTCTAGAAAATGAAACAGAAAACCTCACCAATCACCCTCACTTCATTCCCATCACTAAAACTAATAAAACTTGGCTTTATCATTCATGCAACCAAGCACTTATTATCAAACTACTAGGGAAAAAAATTATTTACCATGTGCTAAAGTGGAACTAGAACAACGGTGGCAGTTATCGGAACCACTTACATTAATTGACTTATGTTTTGAATAATACCTACTAAAAATCTCAAACTTAGACAACTACAACAAAATCCTTCATCAAGGACCGTGGTTTATTGGATCACAATACCTTACCATTAGACAATGGGAATCTAAATTTAACCCCGCCACTACAAATCTTAACTTATCCACCACTTGGATTTGCCTACAAGAACTACCAACTGAGTATTATGACTTAGAAATACTCAAAAAATAACAAATCACATAGGTAAGCTGCTAAGATAGACACATGCACAGTCCAAACCACTAGAGGTTGATATGCTTGTCTCTGTATTTTAGCACCAATTGACAAACCCTTACCAAAAAATGTGTTTTTAGGAACACATTTACATCAAATTCATTATGAAGATGCTTCTTCAATTTGTATTAATTGTGGATGTATAGTACATACAAGTTCAAATTGTCGAAATCCCAAGTCTAATACACCTAAAACTACTACTAACATATCCACACAAACAACTACATCATCTACTATACACTTAGACACGCATGATCAATGGAAAATAGTGTCATATTCCAAATCTACTCGAAAATCATCATCCCAAAACTAAAAAAACAATACCGACTACTCCAAAATTGATCCCAACAAAGACAAAAATTCCAATCATAACCAAGAAGGGACCATGCTCCAAATACCACTCACAATAACATAACTCTAACAATAGATTTTGATATAAAAACCCTAAAGGCAATCTGGAGTTCCACAACAAACGTACCCCTATCACTATCCCACCCCCCATAATTACCTCCCCCTCTCCCCACTCTGCATGTGTCACGACCCGAAATCTCACCGTCGGGACCGTGATGGCGTCTAACGTTGAACCCGCTAGAAAAGCCAATGTTCCGATTAATATAACTTATTTCCTCATTATTTGGCATTTAAAAGAAAAGTGATATACAAGAACAAATATAAATAAGAGTGCGGAAGATATGAAATCTGACAACTTAAGTAAATAGTATTACAAAATCCTTAATAAAACTCCCAGAATTGGTATCACAACTTCACGGAATGTCTAAGAATGCTAAAAATAAAGGTCTGAATAACAAGTACTACTGTCTCAGAAATACAAAGAAAAGATAGAAAAAGGAATGAGATAGGAGGTGACGCCAAGGCTTGCGGACGCTTGCAGGACTACCTCAGTGTCGCCTGGTGGACTGAAGGAAGCCTCCTCAATCAGTGTCCACTGGGTCCGGTACCGTAATCTGCACAACATAAAGAAGTGCAGGTGTAACATCAGTACAACCGACCCCATGTACTGAGTAAGTGCCGAGTCTAACCTCGGCAAAGTAGTGACAAGGCTAGGACATGACCAATAATATCACCTGTGTAGTTTAATGGTATATAAAAGAATAACGAAAGGAAGTAAACAGTTAAGTGCACAAAACGGAGAAAACATGTTGGGGACAAAGGGGAAAGCAATTACTGAATAACAGAACAAGGCAATAGTCAAAATATCAAAATAACAACAAGAAATAACAACATAGAAAATATAAGTGCACGGCATCACCCTTCGTGCTTTACTCTCATCCTCACCAAAACAAGTGCACGACATCACCCTTCGTGCTTTTACTCTCATCCTCACCAAAACAATAAATAAATAAAAACGGCACGGCATTATCCTTCGTGCTTTTAATATCACATCATGGCACGACATCACTCTTCGTGATTTTACACTCTCATCCTCACAATGCAATAAATAAATACACAACATCACCCTTAGTGCTTTACACTCTTCCTCACCCAAACAATATCAAGAACAACTGTTTGACAAGGAAAATCAACAACATAAATCACAAGTCACAACATCCCGGCAAGGGAACAACAACAGAAATAATACCGTCCCGGCAAGGGACACAGCTATAACCAATCTCGCTCATGTGTATAACTTAACAAAATAATCCTCAACCGAACAATTAATCAACAATATTCACAACCAAGAATTTCCATCAATTGAATAACCTCCAAAGTGAAAATTTCTTCATAACACAGTGAATATCGATGAAAATCACATATATCATAAAACCCGACTCACGGGCATGCTTGACAACAACATATAGGTACTCGTCACATCACCTATGCGTTGAACATGGAATAAACACGTAGCAAATAAGACTCAACACCTATTCCCTCTAGCTAAGGTTAGGCCAAACACTTACCTCGACTCCCACGATCAAATCAAGCCTCAAGCACCACTTTTCCTTTATACCCGACTCCAACTCAATCGTATCTAGACATAATTGACTCAATAACATCAAAAAATGCTAAAAAATTCAACTCCAATGCTTAATTATAGATTTCCCAACATTCTTCCCAAAAATCCAAAAATCGACCCCGGGCCCGCTTGGTCAAAACACAAGATACGGACCAAAACCCGATCACCCATTGACCCACGAGCCCGAATATATAATTTGTTTTGAAATCCGACCCCAAAACGAGGTCAAATTCCCAAATAATCAAAAAGCCCTAACTCTACCCAAATCCCTAATTTTCTACCCTTAATAATATGTTTTTAGGCCTAAAATCTAATGGGTGCTGATAAAAATGGAAGATAACAAGTCAAAGATTACTTACCTAAGAGATTATGGTGAAGAAGTTCTTCAAAAATCGCCCAAGAGGTGTGGAGAAGAAGGAATTTATGAAAAATGGTGAAAATCCCGTGTGAGTATTCTGTTTTTAGACTTTAAAAATAACTGGGCGTTTTTGACTTATGCGATCGCGGGGATGGGAATGCGATCACATAGTGAACAGGGTTCCAGGCTTCGCGATCGCGGATGGCCAAATGCGATCGCACAATTCAATTTACCCAGCCCCCCAACTATCCCATTCTTCTATGTGATCACAACTAAACCTATGCGATCGCATAGTGCAACAGACTCTCCCCCCACTCACACTGCTACGCGATCACGAATGTACCTATGCAATCGCACAGTGTTAAACACCAGACACCAGCAAATGAGCATTACACCAAATGTTTCTATGTTTTCACACCCCGACGCCTATCCGAAACACACACGAGCCCTCGGGGCTCAAAGCCAAATGTGCACACAACCTCTACAACATCCTATGGACTTATTCGTATAAATCAAATCACCAAAATAAGATCATAAACATCGAATAAGAACCTCAAAATTAATTAAATTTCTCAAAACTTCTTTAAACATCCAATTTTGCATTTAAGGTCCGAATCACATCAAATGGATTCCGTTTCTTACCAAACTTCACAGACAACACATATAAATCATATCGAACCTGTATGGGGCTCCGGAACCATAATGCGGGCTCGATACCACATGTTTCACATAACATTTCACTTTCAAAAACCTTTATATTTTTTAAAAAACAATTTCTTTTAAAAATTCATTTCTCGGACTTGGGACCTCGGAATTCGATTCCGGGCATACGCCGAAGTCCCATATTTTCCTACGGACCCTCTGGAATCGTCAAATCACGAGTCCGGGTCCGGGTTCGGGTCCAGGTCTGTTTACCAAAAATGTTGATCAAAGTCAAATTTACTTCAAATTTCAACACAAAATTATTGTCTTTGNAATTTTCTCAAACTTCATAAACTATTAAATTTTGCATTTTAACTCCGAATCACGTCGTTTCACGTCCGTTTTACACCGAATTTCACAGATAAGTCACATAACATATAATAAACCTGTTTCAGGATCCGGAACCATAATACGGGCCCGGTAACACGGTTTTTCACATAATTATTCATTTTCAAAAGCCTTTATTATTTTCAGAAAATAATTTTCTTTAAAGATTCATTTCTCGGGCTTGGGACCTCGGAATTCGATTCCGGGCATACGCCCGAGTCCCATATTTTCCTACGGACCCTCCGGGACCGTCACATCACAGGTCCGGATCCGTTTACCAAAAATGTTGACCAAAGTCAACTTTATTCAATTATTCAATTAAAAAATCCCATTTTTATCAAATTTGCACATGGAAGTTTCCCGGCTACCTGCCCGGGCTGCGCGCACATATCGAGGTGAGATTAACGGAGGCTTTCGAGGCCTCGGAACACAGATTTAGCTGGAATT
>ML289725.1:67090-103187 GCA_005239495.1 Nicotiana undulata | reverse complement strand
TGGTGCTCGGCAAGTATGGCCCGGGTACTAGTCATGATCCTCCAGTTTGGGTCGTGACAAAAAATGGCCCGTAGCCTATCTGAAACAAACCTGAGGCCCCTGAGACCCTTTTCAAACATACCAACAACTCATATAAGATAACGCTACCTACTTGAGGCCTCAAACAACATAAAATTATGTCGAAACTATGAATCACACCATGAATTGAACTTACGAATTTCCAAATCGTCCAACTTCCAAAACTTGCTCCGAAACATATCAAGACAACCCGGAATGACATCAAACTTTGCATGCAATTCCAAATGACATAACAGAGCTAATCAACTCTTGAAAATCACAATCCAAGCTCGATATCAACAAAATCAACTTCCAGCCAAACCTCCTAACCTTCCAAACTTTAACTTTCTAATTTTTGCTAAAATGCTTCAAATTATCCCACAGACCTCCAAATCCAAGTCCTGACGCACACCAAAGTCCAAAATCACCATACAAAGCTATTGGAATCATCAAAACGCCATTTCAAATCATCTACACAAAAGTCAAACTGTGGTCAACTCTTACCGCTTAGGTTTCTAAAATAAGAATCCTTATTTCAAATTGATCGAGAATCATTCGTAAACTCAACTACGCGCGCAAGTCATAATACATAATACGAAGATGCTCGAGACTTTAAGTTGACGAACGAGATGCTAATTCTCAAAACGACTAGTTGGGTCGTTAAATGCTGTTCTATAGAACATACCTTTCACTTTAGTAGGAATTCTTACATCACATGACATCCCAATAACACTTATTTATTTTAACCTTTCGTATTTAAACCTATGGGTAATATCTTCACCTACTATTCAGTTCTCTTGAAAGAACGAGCCTAGATATCTAAATTGTTTGTATATTGGCACCACTAGTTCATCTAGTCTCACGACTAACTTTATATTTCTCATGCTGCTTAAACTTGCAGGGCATGTATCCAGATTTAATTTACTTATCCTAAATCCTTTACCCTCTAAGGTGTTTTTCTATAGCTCAAGATTTTGGTTGACACCCTCGCCAGTTTTGTCAATTAATACAATGTTATCAGCAAATAACATACACTACGGGAATCCATCATGTATTGTATTTGTTAGCTCTTCCAAATCTAGGGTAAATAAATAAGGTTCAATGTCGAAACTTGGTGAACCCACTATTATAAAAACGACTCCTCTGTATCTCCTACTACTATTTTCACGTTGGTGACAACTCCTTCATACATATTCTTTATGGTATTTATATATTTAATATTAACTTTTTTCTTCTCCATAACCCACTAAAGAACCTTTTGTAGCACTCTATCTTATGGTTTCTGTAGGTCAATAAATTCCATGTGTAGATCTTTCTTCCTTTCATGCTAAATTTTCATAGCAAGAATGACTTATGTTGTAGATCTATAGGACATAAATTCCAAATTGGTTCGTTGTCACTCTTATCATATTCCTAAGTATATGCTCTATTACTCTTTCCTAGATTTTCATTGTATGACTCATGAGTTTAATTGTACGATTGTTTGCACAACTGTGAATATCTCCTTTATTCTTATAATTTGGGATAAGGGTATTCTGACTTAACTCTTCGGGTATCCTATCACATTTTAGTATCAGTTAAATATCTTGGTAAGCCATTCTACTCCAACCTCCTCAAGATACTTCCATACCTATACACGTATACTATTTAGACCATAAACGTTTCTATTCTTCATATTTTCGTGGCATCCTTTATCTCTGTCAACCTAATTATACGTGGCTAAAGTTTCTATCACACACATATTGGAGGTCTAAAATATTATTCTCTTGGTTTGAGTTTAATAATTAATCAAAATACCTCTCCACCGCTCATTGATTTAATTATCTCCTATCAATACTGGTTGAGACTCCTCCTTAATATATTTCGACTAGCTTAAATTTTTACCCCTTTTCTTTTTTAGTCTTGCTATTTTAAATATTTTTCTCCCCTTCTTGCGTCCCTGGTGTCACGACCTGGAATTCCCACCTTCAGGATCGTGATGGCGCCTAACATTTCTGTTTCTAAGCAAGCCAATGTTAGAGAATTATTAAGACAATCCTTATTCAATTAAGTAAATAACATCAAATAAGCTAAAACAAAATAAAGTGAGTGCAAAAAGCTTTAATATTTACTACAACCCGGATCTGGTGTCACAATTCACGAACTTCTAGGATTTACTACGAGTAAAGTCTAAAAGAAATACAGTTGTTTGAACGAAAGAAACAGTAAAGCAGGGAAAAGATAGATGGGGACTTCAAGGTCTGCGAACGCCAATGGATCTACCTTGAGTCTCCAATGAACCAGTCCGAGCTGCTACACCTCTCGATTAGCTAGGGCCAATGCCAAAATCTGCACAAAAAGTGCAGAGTGTATTATTAGTACAACCGACCCATGTACTCTTTAAGTGCCGAGTCTAACCTCGACGAAGTAGTGACGATGATAAGGAGGGTCACTCACACTACAACTTGTACGAAATATATATAATAAAGACAGAAAAGGAAAACAGAATGAAACAAAGCAACAAATTTCAAATAATAACCACAACTCCAAGAGATAAGCCAACAACGTTCAGAATATACCAATCCTTAAGTGCGAAAGAGAATACCGTAAAACTAACACAACTCAGAGAAATATAACACATAGGTTGTTGCATCGCGCAACCTGATCCCACCGTATCACAATATCCAAATAATAATTCACCCATATTCTACCAAAACAATGCACCTTTATTACACATGTTGTGGCGTGCAACCAGATCCCACCGTACAATTTAGGTTCACCCTTATTCCACCACATTATACCACCCTTATCTCACTTGTTGCGGCGTGCAACCCGATCCCACCATATCAATACCAAGTACTCAAAGTACACAGTAAAATTCACAATTCAAATCACGGGAAGCCTTTACAATCAATTAATACCGACGGAACCAATTAGGGAACCTTGCGCAACATGAGGATCGACATAAGTAAGTACACAGCGAGACCAACCGAAGTTTACAACTAGAAGATGCCAATAATCCATATTGAGCAAACAATATGAAATCATGAAACTATGAAAAACATCAAATATCATAAATGGGAGAAGACATTGATTAATATGTAGGAATTAGGCATGGAAACACATTTAGAGCAGATAAAAGGTTAGACAGGGAAAAAGATAATTAAAGAAAGAAGAAAAATAGGGAAATAGGTAATTCGGCAGCGCATATGCACTCGTCACCTTGCATATACGCCGCTCACATGAAATTCACATAACACATAGCCCCAGGTTTCCTAATTCCCTTAAGTCAAGGTTAGACACAACACTTACCTCTCTCCAAAGGCCACTCACTGCTCAATCACAACTTTTCCTCTTGAATCCTCCACCAAACCGCTCGCCTCTATCCACAATTGACTCAATGATATCAATTATTGCTAAAGGAATCAATTACAATGCATAAATTTAGATTTCTCAAACTTTCCCCCAAAAAGTAAAAATTTGACCTCGGGTCCGCTTGATCAAAACCCCAGGTTCAGACTAAAATCCATTTACCCATTCACCCCCGAGACCTATTATGTATTTAGTTTTGATATCCGACCCTAAATTGACGTTTAAATCCCCAATTTGCAAAACCCCGCAATTATTCCTAAATCCCTAGTTCTCTACCATGAAAGTAAAAAGATTAGGGCTAGGAATTAATGAGTGATGATAGAAATGGAAGAAATGAGTTGAAGAGTACAAACCTTTGAATTGGTGTTGAGTTTTCCCTTCACAATCGCACCTAGGCCGAGCTCAAATGGAGAGTTTATGAAAAATGGGAAGAATCCCGTTTTTAAAATGTTTAAAGGCCTGTGTATCAGGTCTTCTTCGCGTTCGCGAAGGGCCTTCCGCATTCGCAATGTGCAACAACACAAATGGCTTTCGCGTTCACGAGTCCTCCTTCTCGTTCGCGAAGGATGCTCCCCCTGGCCTTTGCATTCGTGAGCCAGTGCTCGTTTTCGCGTAGAAGAACGAGTGTCCCCTCCCCCAGGTCCCTCAAGCTCTGCGTTCGCAAGAAGCTTGTGGTGTCCGCGAAGGTTAGGCCCCCCATTGCTTCGTGTTTGATACCCAGCTACCGCATTCGCGAAGAAAAAAGTCACCCTTCCCCATTTTACCCTTCGCGTTCACGAGACTACCTTCAAGACCGCGAAGAAGAAAACACCAGATAACAGCTGAAGCCAAAAATTAGATTGTTTTAAGTTTTAAAACACCCGTAGCCTATCCGAAATGCACCCGAGCCCTAGGGGCTCCAAACCAATTATGCACACAAGTCCAAAAACCTTATACGAACTCGCTCGCATGATCAGAACACCAAAATAACACCTAAAACTATGAATCGGACACCAAATCAACTGAAATTTTCAAGAAAACTTTAAAACTTTTATTTTCACAACCGAACGTCTGAATCACGTCAAATCAACTATGTTTCTCACCTAATTCATAAATATTATAGTGGACTTGTACCGGGCTCCCGAACCAAAATACGGACTGGTATCAATAAATCCAAAAATCAGTCGATTATTAAAAACCATAAAACTTTCAAACTTTCAATTTTCAACAGAAATCAATTACTCGGGCTTGGGACCTCTGAATTTGATTTCGTACATACACCTAGGTCTAAAATTACAATATAGACCCACTGGGACCATCAAAACAGGATCCATGAGATTGGACTTATCAGAGCCTCACCAGGTGTTGGCTAGTGTAGCTTCCAGGTCTTCTCTTTATGACCGGATCAGGGAGCGCCAGTATGATGATCCACACTTGATCGTTCTTCAGGACAGGGTCTGACAAGGTGATGCTAGAGATGTGGTTATTGGTGATGATGGGTTATGAGGATGTAGTGTCAGATTTGTGGGCCCAATGTAGATGGGCTTCCATAGTTGATTCTAGGAGAGGTCCACAGCTCGCAGTATTCAATCCATCTGGGTGCCGCAAAGATGTATCAGGATCTGAGACAACATTATTGGTGGAGGCGGATGAAGAAGGATATTGTTGAGTTTGTAGCCCGGTGTCTCAACTGTCATCAGGTCAAGTATGAGCACCAGAGACCGGGTGGATTGCACCAGAGGTTATATATTCCGGAGTAAATGTGGGAGCGGGTCACCGTGGACTTTATGGTTGGACTCCCACAGACTTCGAGGAGCTTCGATGCTATATGGGTTATTGTGGATCGGTTGACCAAGTCCGCGCACTTCATTCCTGTTAGCACTACTTATTCTTGGGAGTGGTTAGCTGAGATTTATATAAGAGAGATTGTCCGATTGCATGGTGTTCCAGTTTCTATCATTTTTGACAGAGGTACTTAGTTCACATCTCAGTTTTGGAGGGCCGTGTAGAGAGAGTTGGGTACTCAGGTCAAGTTGAGCATGTCATTTCATCCTCAGGCGGACGGGCATTCAGAGCGCACTATTCAGATTTTGGAGGACATGTTGCGTGCCTGTGTCATTGATTTTGGGGGTTCATGGGACCAGTTTCTACCACTCGCGGAGTTTGTGTAGAATAACAGTTATCAGTCGAGTATCCATATGGCTCCATATGAGGCTTTATATGGTAGGAGGTGTAGATCTCCGGTTGGATGGTTTGAGCCGGGTGAGGTTAGGCTTTTGGGCATAGATTTGGTACATGATGCGTTTGATAAGGTGAAGTTGATTCAGGAGCGGCTCGCAGGACGTAGTCTAGGCAGAAGAGCTATGTGGACCGGAAGGTCCGGGATGTGTCTTTCATGGTTGGGCAGAAAGTACTGCTGAAGGTGTCACCCATGAAGGGTGTTATACGGTTCGGGAAGATGGGCAAGTTGAGTCCCCGGTTCATTGGGCCTTTTGAGGTTTTTCAGAGGGTTGGGGAGCTGGCTTATAGACTTGCTTTGCCACCCAGCTTATCGAGTGTTCATCCGGTGTTCCATGTTTCTATGATTCGGAAGTATGTTTGTAACCCGTCTCATGTTTTGGACATCAGCTCGGTTCAGCTCGAGGGTGATATGTCATATGAGGTAGAGCCAGTGGCTATTTTGGGTCAACAGGTGAGAAGGTTGAGGTCTAAGGATATAGCTTCAGTAAAGGTGCAGTGGAGAGGGAATCCAGTGGAGGAGGCCACCTGGAATACCGAGAGGGAGATGCGGAGCAAATATCCTCACTTATTTGAGACTCCAGGTATGTTTCTAGACCCGTTGGAGGACAAACGTTTGTTTAAGAGGGGGAGAATGTAACGACCCGACCGGTCATTTTGTGAGATTTACCTCGTTTGCTCTGTTTCACCTTCTTCATGTGTTATTTAACCTAATTATGATGTGTTGGGTCGGTTCGTTCGGGTTCGGAGTGGTCGTGGTGAGAATTGAGACACTTAGTCTCTTAAATGGGCTTAATAGTTGGAGTCAACCGGGAGTTAACTTATAGGTAAACGACCCCGGAAAGTGGATTTTATGTCTCGGATAGATTCGTTAGGTGATTTGGTACCCAGGAGTGTTTTCGGAATGTGATTTTAAGGTTCGTTGTAGAATTAGTCTTGAATTGGCAAAATTGCATTTTTGGCGATTTCCGGTCGTCAGTGGAAAGTTAGCTATCGGGGTCAATGGAATTCCCGAAGTTGGAACAGGTTTGTAGGGTGATTTTTGATGTGTGTGCAAATTTTCATTCCAATCGAACGTGTTTTGGATGGTTTCGACATCTTTGGCAAAATTTAGAAGTTCCAAAGTTTATAGACTTGAATCCGAGGTGAATTTGGTGTTTTTGCGTTGTTTTGGGTGTTTCGAAGGCTCGACTAAGTTTTAAGGAGGTTGTGGGATGTGTTAGCATGTTCTGTTGAGGTCCCAAGGGCCTCAGGTGAGTTTCGGGTGGTTAACGGATCAATTTATGGACTTTGAACTTGGCAGATTTTTCTGGTGTTGTTGTAGAGAATTTTTGCTCTTCGTGTTCGCGGTGGGGTTCCGCGTTCTTGAAGAGTAAATGGGGGAGCTGAGGATTTTTTTCTATGCGTACGAAAAAGGGGGATGCGAACGCGAAGGGATGCGAGTCAGCTGAGGACCCTATGTCCCTTGGTCTATGCGTTCGCAAAGAGGTCTATGTGTTCGCGAAGTCCTGGGGGTTGTTAGGCATTGCGTTCACGTAGGGTAATAGAGGGAGGTCTGTTGGTTAGTTCTATGCAAACGCGTGCATAGGACCGCATTTGCGAAGGGTAATAACTGGGCAGATTCTTTTAAGTTAAAAAACGAGGGTTTAGTCCATATTTTCAAAAACCCATTAGAGAGCTCTGGAGAAGGTGGAATTTGACGAGATTTTCAGTGGAGTTATTGGGGAAAGTATTCTTCACTCACATTTGGTTTAATTTCATGATTTAGTCTTGAATTTTATCATTTAAGTTGAGGAACTAGAGTGGAAATTGGGGGAAAATGGGAGAAAATTTGAGAATTGCTTTTGGTGATTTGAGTGGGAAACTGAGGTCGGATTTTGATTAATTTGATATGGGTAGACTCGTGAGGGAATACGGATTCTAGTTTTGTGATTTTTATCGAATTCCGAGACGTGGGACCGGGGTCGGATTTGGCCAATTTCGGGATTTTTGGGCAATTTTGATAATTTTTGAATGGGCTTCGTTCCTTGGCATATAATAATGATATTAATCTGATTTTTGGTAGATTTGGAGCAATCGGAGGCCGAGTCTAGAGGCAAAGGCATTGTGGACTAGGATTTTAGCCGGTTTTGAGGTAAGTAACGTTTCCAAACTTGGTTCTGAGGGTTCGAAACCACAAACTATATGATATATGACTATAATTGAGGTGACACACATGCCAAGTGACGAGCGTGCGGGTATGCACTGAGTAATTTGTGGCTGGGTTCATCCCATGGCACTGCCTAGTAGCTATTACAGATTGATATCCACACTTCTATTAATGTGGTAAATGTGAACATGTTAGAAAACATGTTAAGTATAAATGCTAAGGCTTCACGCCAAAAATGCTGAGACCCGAGTGGTCGTAGATTACCGTCTCATTATGTGATTATTTGATTTCATATACTCAGTCCTGTCATAGCATATCATTTCATGCCTCAGTCTCGTAACTGTTAATTTTACTCATATTTATCATTATTTGGGCTGATTTATGCATCTGCGAGCCATGTGAGCGACACTGGAGAGTAATGACTGAGTGAGGTTGAGCGCCTGTTATTGAGACAATTATGAGATCGTAATGCACACCGCAACGATACTCTGATCATGCCTTCGTTGGCTTGATATAGTTCTTGGGCCCGTAGGTGCCCCTCCGGAGTAATTATACCCCTAGTGAGTGCCATGATATGGAGGGATGGATCTTCCCTGGACATGGACTTTGTCCGAAGTTGATGTTATGTGAGGGATGGATCATCCCTGAACATGGATCTGGTCCGAGTTTTGAATTCCGGAGATGGATCTTCTCCGTGGGACTAGATTGGCCTTTTTCCTCAGTACGGAGTGACTACGATCACTGATGTTCATGTACATTCTGGGATGGACCTTCCCTGGGCCTGAAATCCATATACGGTACTTAGTGGACTTTTGTGTGAGAGTTATGAGCATTGTGTGAACTTCCACGTTGGTTTCATATATTTATATATATTGGCATGTAGTGTATACTGAGCATACTTGACATGTGTTTGTTCATTTTCTGATAAACTATTAGCATGTTTAATTTCTGGATGCGGTTTACTGTAAATACTAAGGTTTAGTCCGCCACTACCTCTCAAACCATAGTTTGGGTTCGTTACTTCTGAGTTGGTGTACTTACGTTACCCCTGCACCTTGTGTGTAGATCCAGGTTCATTGAGGCCTGGTAGTAGTGATTGATTGACTGACAGAGTTCCCAGGAGTCTTCAAGGTAGCATCTAGCGATTGCAGCCTCGATTTATCCTTCTTTATCTTCCTGTCGCACTTTCATTATTACAAACTATGTTGTCTATTTTTCTATTTTGACATTTTATGCTGTAGTAGCTCGTGATTGTTGACACTAGATCCGAGGTTTAAATTTGGAATTGTGTTTTAAAGGTTGTTAGACTTTCAAAAATGGATTATTATCAATACTTTTGTTTTTTAATTTATAAATTTTCTAGAATCAAACCTTGTTTCAATAAAATGTGTGTCTTTCTTGATTCCATGACAGGCGCCATCACGATTGGGCATTTTGGGGTCGTGACAATTTCAGACCTAAAACTACCAACCCCAGCCTAATTACCCATACACTAGCCTAATTACCCAAGCCCAAAACAGCTCCCTTTTATCTTATAACCCAACCGGTAACCTATTTACACGACCCACCTAACTCCCTCCTATCATCTTGATCGTTGATCTCAAGAGATCAACGACCCCTACTAAAATAACCCTTTTTAATTATCCCCTTTCACTCAAACCCTAACCCATTTTCCCCTTCACCCCCCTTCCCTCCCGCCCTTGAACTCTCCCAGACTCCCTTTCTCTCTCTGTCAAACCCTAGCCGCTGTAACCCCTAATCCTCTTCGATTCCGGCTAAAACATGGAATCAATCCATGATCTACTTACCTATTTGTAATATTCTATCATTATTTGCATGTTGTTGGCATCACTTAGTTCTTGCCCTTTTTTTGGCAAGAACTACCTCTCAATAACGGGTAGATTCACGTTGATTCTATGAAGATCTAAATGATGTTAAGAGTTCATTCTAACATTCATGTTAGATTCACACATACGCATGTTAAGAGTTCATTCTGAGCATGATTCTACCAATTTCATGTTTATATGATTTTCTTTAGTCCTATAATTGATACTATTAGTTCTGAGATTGATTATTTTTGAATAATATGAATCCTTTTAGGGATTAGTTTAATGTCTTCTAATTTATTTCTTGTATGCTGTTGTGTTTGTTCTGAACTTGCTCTGAATTTAGCAATCTTTAGGGTAATGCTAGGATGTTTATCAGGTTACCCTTACAAAGTTTCTACTATTATTAAACCCCTTTTTTGTCACTCATGTGCCCTGATAACTTGTCTCTTAGTATGTCTTGCATTCATTCAGATTCCACTTGATTATCTGGCTTTTTGCCTTAATACCATGCCTAAATTTTTTCTGAGATTGAACAAAGTTGTCCTTAATGTTAGCGTGTACACTTAGCCTAATTAGGACTTTATGAATTTAACTTATTAAATATTGTGCATTTGATCATGAACAACTTTGCAAATCTTGGAAACCTATTTTTCTTACATCTTTCAATGCAATTCCGCTTATATGTTCCAGCCTTGTTATCTACTATTATGTGTTTAAACTCTGTTACGATTGCTTTTCTAAAATCAAACATGTTTTGAATTCTGCCCCTTTACCATTGTGTCTCCTTTTATGTGCTGATTATGCTACCTTAAATCCCCATTTTTAGGTCCTTTAGGTTCTGTCCTTAACCTCTCCAGTGTGAGCAGCTCGGGGTCCATGTGAGACCCTTGTGAACTCTAACACATTGGGGTTTAGTTTCTAATCTCCTTTGAATTATTTTTGAACATTTGTTCTCTAGTGTGAGCATTGCCCTCGGTTCTTGAAGCCCTTGGGAACTTTAACACACTAGAGATCTGGGTTCTGTGTGCTATGGATGAGTCATTCACCATTGATTGTCTGTACCTGTGAAAGTGAGCCTTGGAGCTGATATGGTTTGAAGGCTTGGGTCACCCAGGTATATTTGGGCCTGTTGTAGGCTCTCTATAGTTTATTCTATTATTATTATGTAGTTTATTCATTAACCTGGTCTGTAATAATTTTGTAATAAACAATTCTGGGGGTATTTAGTAAACTCGGGAAGAGTTTATTATTTTCATTTGCAAAATTGGGTAGAAACCCTCCATATAGGGTCTTAATTTGTGGTGTTGGTTATGCTTATAAGTTCCATATCATGTTTTTTGAAGTTGTATAAGTTCTATATTATATTTCCATACTATAAATCCTGCCTATAGGAGTAACTCTATGATCTGTTAGAAATCCTGCCTCTAGGTGCGTCAACTTGTCCAATAGACGTGTGTTATATTACCAATACTTTGTTTAATTGTTTTTTGGCTCAATGTGTATAAATTCCTGCTCAAATGCTGCTTAAGTCTAGAAACCATGCCTATATGATTAAAATCAGTTCAATTCTAGAAATCATGCATATATGATTAAAATCAGTTCAATTCTAGAAATCATGCCTATAAGATTAAAATTAGTTAAATTCTAGAAATCATGCCTATAGGATTAAAATAAGTTCAATTCTAGAAATCATGCCTATATGATTAAAATCAGTTTAATTCTAGAAATCATGCCTATATGATTCTATTAACGAATTCTGAATACGATTATCACTGTCAATCACCTAGATAACATGCCTACATGATTAATTATAATTCTGGACTTATGCTTGTGATTTGCAGTTATTTATTAACGTATGAAACACCCAGATACTGCACTGAGTTAAAATCAGTAGGCAAATATACATGTAGTTCCTAACACTCGCATTAAGAAACCAATTCTAACTATGATTGCTTGCCTGTTCAACATCCCATAGATATCATGCCTATAAGACTCTATGATTAATAAATCCTCGCTAAATATGTTGTGTGCATTTGCTGTTTACTGTTGATACCCAATTTTTCCTCAAATTATTTTCAAATCTGTATATAAGCTTTCGAAATCACTCTTTGCAATAATGAGTATTTTTCTAATTTTTTCATATTTTATCTAAATTATTTCCCTATTTATTTAATACTTCATATTTTAATAATTCATAAATTCTGATCTAAAATAAATTTCAAAATACTTTCCAGTTCAGTACGTCATTTATAATCACTTGTTATTTATTAAAATCCAATAATTTCGTAAATTGGCCAATTGTGTCTTATTTAATTTCAATTACGATAATTTTGCAACTATAGCCTAATTGCACATTTTATGCTATTTTAATTCGATAATTATTCATTTTTTATATTTTAATATCATTTAATTACCTTAAGGTCATTTATTTAAACTCATTTTCACTTTTTATATAATTATTAACTGTTTCATTAATTAATTATCCTATTTATTTGGGTATTTAACATCTAGCCTATCTTCATTTAAAATCTAACCACATTTCAAATGTCACGACCCAAATCTTGATTCAGGTCGCGATGGCGCCCAACGGCGTGGTTAGGCCAGCCAATATAGAAACGCTAAGTGTTACCATTCCCCGTTACGCAAATTTCATCTATTAACAAATTTTAAACAGATATAAACATGATAATGGCGGTGATGTGAAATAAAACTACAAGTGCGGAAAATCAACCAATAGGCATGTCGCATAACATATGTACAGCCACCCACCCAAAATATACACCACGTGTGTGCCAGGAACTAGTGTCACGGGAAACTACGTAATATACAATGACTACAACATATTCAGGGTCTCAGTCTGAATGAAATGGACAGAGAATATAACAAAAGAACTCCAGGGTGCTGCTAGGAAGTTGCCGGGAAAGCAGCTCACCGTGAAGTATGACCACGCTATCAATATCTAGCACCAGCCTGATAATCATACGTACCAGCCTCCGGACCTGTACAGTCAAGTACAAAAAAGAAAAGAAAGTACAACATGAGTACATATTAAATAAATATGTACCCAGTAAGTATCCTGCCTAAACTCGAAGAAGTAGTGACGAGAGGCCAACTCGATACTCACTAAGGTCCAACAGTAATAACATATGATAAAATATAATGAAATACAATAAGCATGTCAGGGAAATAAGCAATAAGTATATATATCGAGGGCAAAAATCCAAACAAAATACTGAACTAAACAATAAAGCACTTTCAAGGGTAAGACCACCGAACGATACAATAATAAAAAATTCTTAGATCCGCCGTGGCGTACGGCCCGCTCCCATAAGATACTTTCTACATTCGCCGTGGCGTACGACCTGATCCCATATTCATTTCAATTTCTTTTCAACCCTGCCGTGGCGTACGGCAAGATCCCATATATTTCATAATTTCTCAAAACTGCCGTGGCGTACGGCCCGATCCCATATATATTCAATTACTTTCCACCCTGCCGTGGCGCACGGCCCGATCCCATATATATTTCACAATTTCTCAACACTGTCGTGGCGTACGACCCGATCCCATATATTTCATAATTTCTCAACACTGCCTTGGCGTACGGCCCGATCCCATATATATTTCACAACTTCTCAACACTGTCGTGGCGTACGGCCCGATCCCATATATATTCAATTTCTTACTTTCCATAACAAATTCCTTTCCATTCAACAATATTTCCATAAAGCCTCAGAGGAAATAACACTATGCAAAACATACTTTCATAGTACGTATGGCGTTACAATGAATCATATAAAGCATTACAAGGAAAACATGTCAGGCATCACGAGATAAGCATATAAGGCATTACGAGAAAGCATACAAGGCATGATGTGGGCCTAACTACCCGGACATAACAATAATAGTCGCTACGTACGGACTCTCGTCACTTGGCGCGTACGTATCCCCCAAACAATTTACACATAGCATATACATCACCTATGGGGACAATTCCCTCTTACAAGGTTAGAAAGGAGACTCACCTCGTGTCGAATCTACCCCTCGGACCACAATTGCGCCCGAAACTCCGAACTCTACACCCGAGGACTCGCAACTAGCCAAAAGGTATACAATAACATCAATGCATGCACAATGCGGGAAATTACCCTAGTTATTTTACTAAAATCGCTATTCTTGAAGAATTTCCAAATTCCAACCCCGGTCCCGCATGTTCAAATTCCGAAAATTCTCGAAGGGATCACTCACCCATAGCCTAAGGATCATTAATGTGTGATTTCTACTTGAATTCATGGCCTAAAATGGAAAATCACAAAATCCTCAAGAACCCTAAAATTACTACCTAATTCTATGATTTTAGATAATTTAGTAGTGAATTTAACTAGGAATTAATGTTTGAAACTAGTAAAACTATGGAATTTACTTACCTCAATAACAGTGGTGGAAGGTCCCTTGAAGAGCTCTCTAAAAACTTGAGGAGGAAGATGAAAATGGAGGAAAAATGCTAAGTCCCGTATTTTATAAAACTGCCCAGGGATTCTTTAACTGCGATCGCGACAAGGGGCATGCGATCGCGAAGGCCAAATGGCCAGACCTCTGCGATCGCGAAGGCCAAATGGCTGGACCTCTGCGATCGCAGAAGAGGTACTGCGATCGCGAAGAACAAACTCACCCGGCCCAGTCACGACTCTATGCGATCGCGATAAAAGGCTGCGATCGCGAAGGTGTGGAACCCAGACCTCTATGATCGCAAAGGGGATGCTGCGATCGCAGAGAACAATCAACAGCCCAGCAAAATCCTTCTCCGCGATCGCAACCCACCTTCTGCGATCGTAGAGAAGGAAACCAGGTAGCAGAAATTCTGGTTTTTCCAACTTAGCTCCCGGGGGTCTAAAACATGCCTGATCCCCCCGGGACCCCGTCCAAAAGCACTGGAAAGTCTGTATTCATGATACGGACTCGCTCAAACTTCCGGAACCTGAATAACAACAACGAAACTCGGAATTCAACCCCAAAACCAAATTGAATCAAAACTTAAGAACTTGAAATTCTAGAATTCACTTCAATGCGCCGAACCGACCTATACTACTTCAAATTTTGCAGACAAGTTATAAATGACATAACGGAACTATTCCCGGTCTCGGAATCTCATTCGGACCCTTGGAACATAAAATCACATTTCATGCCAAATTTCAAATTCTTTAAAATCCTCAGAACTTCATTAACTCCAATTTTCGCATTTTGATCCGAAACCAATCAATTCAAGTCCGTTTCTTACCAAATTTCACAGATATCTTAAATAACACATATTGAACCTGTTCCAGGCTCCGAAATAACAATACGGGCCCGGCAGCACAGGTTTCACATCAAGGTTCATTTTCATAAGCCTTTAATATTTTCATAAAATAATTTTCTTTAAAAAATCATTTTTCGGACTTGGGTTCTTGGAATTCGATTCCGGGAACTCGCCCAAGTCCCATATTTTCCTACGGACCTTCCGGGACCGTCGGATCACATATCCGGGTCCGTTTACCAAAAATGTTGACCCAAGTCAACTTTATTCTATTAATTATCATAAATTAGACTCTTAATCAAGTTTTCACATAAAGGCTCCCCGGCTACGCTCCCGGGCTGCGCACGCACATCGGGGTGGGATTAACGGAGGCTTTCGGGGTTTCAGAACATAGTCAAAATTAGATTCACATAAGCTGACCCCTTTTTGGGTCATCACAATCTCCCCCTCTAAAACAAACGTTCGTCCTTGAACGGACGTAGAATCATACATGAAGTGCTGAATAGCTGTGGATACCTGCTCCGCATGTCCTCCTCGGACTCCCAGGTCGCTTCATCGACTGGTTGGCCCCTCCACTGAACCTTTACGGCAAAATTTCTCTTAGACCTCAACTAGCGGTCCTGCCTATCAATAATAGCAACTGGCTCCTCCTCGAAGCCCAACTTCTCATCTAACTGAATAGTGCTGAAATCAATCATGTGAGAGAAATCGGCATGATATCTCCGGAGCATGGATACATGAAATACCGGATGAACTCTCGATAAGGCGGGAGGTAAAGCGAGCTCATAAGCAACCTCCCCGACTCGCCTCAACACCTCGAAAGGGCCTATAAACCTGGGGCTCAGCTTGCTCTTCTTCCCGAATCGCATAACGCCCTTCATCGGCGAAATCTTCAACATAACCTTATCTCCCTCCACAAATGCCACATCACGCGCCCGCTGATCCGCGTAGCTCTTCTGCCTAGACTGTGCTGTACGGAGCCTTTCCTGAATAATCTTCACCTTTTCTTAGGCATCTCTCACCAGATCGGTACCATATAGCTTGGCCTCGCCAGGCTCAAACCACCCAATCGGAGAACGACATCACCGACCATATAAAGCCTCGAATGGAGAAATCTCGATGCTAGACTGATAACTGTTATTGTATGCAAACTCTGCAAAAGGCAAGAACTGGTCCCATTGACCGCCAAAATCAATCACACAAGCCCTGAGCATATCCATCAAAATTTGAACTGTACGCTCCGACTGACCATCAGTCTGAGGGTGAAATGCTGAGCTGAGATCTATCTGAGTGCCCATCTCACTGTGCAATGCTCTCTAGAATTGCAAGGTGAACTGATGACCTCGATCTGATACAATGGACACCGGTACCCCGTGCAACCGAACTATCTCCCGAACATAAATCTGGGCCAGCCTCTCCGTAGTATAAGTAGTAGCCACAGGAATGAAATGCGCCGATTTGGTCAATCTATCCACAATGACCCAAACCGCGTCAACCTTCCACAAATTCCGAGGCAACCCAGCCACAAAATCCATGGTGATGCGCTCCCATTTCCACTTAGGAATGGGCATATGCTAAACAGGCCTCCTGGCCTCTGGTGCTCGTACTTGACCTACTGACAATTGAGATACCTAGCCACATACTGCACTATATCTTTCTTCATCCGCCTCCACCAGTAGTGCTGCTTCAAATCACGGTACATCTTCGTCGCACCCGGATGAACAGAATACCGAGAACTGTGGTCCTCTTCTAAAATTCTCTTCCTCAAGCCATCAATATTAGGAACACATAAACGGTCCTAAAGCCTCAAGACACCATCCTCGCCTAAAGTAACCTCCTTGGCCCTGCCTTGGACCACTGCATCCCGAAGCTCTACAAGGCATGGATCATCAAACTGTCGAGCCTTAATCTCCCCCAACAATGAAGACTGAGAAACTACATGAGCCAAAACTCGACGAGGCTCTGAAAGGTCCAATCTCACAAGGAGATTTTCCAAGGACTGGATGTCCAAGGCTAAAGGTCTCTCCTCAGCTGCAATGTAGGCCAAGCTACCCATACTCGCTGCCCTCCTACTCAAAGCATCTGCTACTACATTCGCCTTTCCCGGGTGATATAAAATACTGAGATCATAATCTTTTAACAACTCGAGCCATCTTCGCTGCCTCAAGTTAGGATCCCTCTTCTTAATCAAGTACTGCAGGCTGCAGTGGTCAGTATAGACCTCTCAAGATACGCCATATAGATAATGTCGCCATATCTTCAAAGCATGAACAATTGCCGCCAACTCCAAGTCGTGCACAGGGTAATTCTTTTCATGAACCTTCAACTGGCGCAAAGCATAAGCAATAACCCTTCCATCGTGCATTAACACACATCCCAACCCGACGCGTAAAGCGTCGCAATACACAATATACATCCCAGAACCGGAAGGCAGTGACAGAACTGGTGCTGAGGTTAAAGCTGACTTGAGCTTTTGAAAGCTCGCCTCACACTCGTCAGACCACTGAAATGGAACATTCTTCTGAGTCAATCTAGTCAATGGAGCGACCATAGAAGAGAACCCCTCCATGAATCGGCGATAATAGCCTGCTAGGCCCAAGAAACTCCTGATCTCTGTACCTGAAGTAGGACGCGGCCAACTCTGAACCGCCTCAATCTTCTGAGGATCAACCTTGATACCTTCTCCGGATACCACATGCCCCAAAAATGCCACGGAATCTAACCAGAACTCACACTTGGAGAACTTAGCATACAACTTCTGTTCCCGCAAGGTCTGGAGCACAACTCTCAAGTGCTGCTCATGCTCACCCAGGCTCCGCGAATAAATCAAGATGTCATCAATGAAGACGATGACGAAGGAATCAATATACGGCCTGAATACCCTATTCATCAAGTCCATGAATGCTGCTGGGGCATTAGTTAAACCAAAGGACATCACCATGAACTCATAATGGCCATATCTGGTACGAAATGCAGTCTTCAGAACATCTGNGCGCGGCAGAGGATACTTATTCTTGATGGTCACTTTATTTAGCTGGCGATAGTCAATGCACATCCGCAGAGACCCATCCTTCTTCTTCACAAATAAGACTGGAGCACCCCACGACGACACACTCGGCTTGATGAACCCCTTGGCCAAAAACTCCTCAAGCTGCTCCTTCAACTCTTTCAACTCCTTAGGATCCATACGATAAGGGGTAATGGAAATAGGCTGGGTATCTAGAGCCACATCAATACAGAAGTCAATATCTTGATCTGTAGGCATGCTTGGAAGATCCGAAGGAAACACATCCAGAAACTCTCGAACAACAGGTACTGAATCAATGGTAGGAGACTCGGCGGTGGTGTCCCACACATAAACAAGGTAAGCCAGACAACCCTTCTCGACCATACGCCGAGCATTTATGAAGGAAATAACCCGGCTGGAGGCACTAACGGAAGAACCTCTCCATTCTAGTCTAGGTGACTCAGGCATGGCTAAAGTGACTGTCTTGCAATGGCAATCTAACACGGCATGATAGGGAGATAGCCAATCCATGCCTAGGATAACCTCAAAATCCATCATATCCAGCAATAAAAGATCTGCTCTGGTATCAAAACCGCAGAAAGTGACCACACAAGACCGGTAGACTCGGTCTACCACTACAGAATCACCCACAGGAGTGGACACATATATAGGAGAACACAAGGACTCACAGGGGATATCCAGAAATTGAGCAAATAGTACGGAAACATATGAATACGTGGATCCCGGATCAAATAGTACCGAAGCCTCCCTACCACATACCGAGATAATACCTGTGATTACGGCGTCTGAGGCTATTGCATCTGATCTGGCCGGAATGGCATAAAATTTAGCTGAGGCTCCTAAAGACTGAACTCTCCCAGAGTGAACATGGACTAACTGACCTCCTCCTGTCTGGCCTCCCCCTCTAGGACGACCCTGCCGACCTTTCCTCCACCTTGAGGTGGCCGGACTGCTGGTACGGAAATCCTAGGTTGAACCCTGCTTCACGTCCTTGCCCCGATACCTGGGACAAAACCTCCATGTATGACCCGTCTCCCCACACTCGAAACAACCTCCTAGTGCTACAACCCGCTGCCCGAAAGAGGAAGAACCCTGAATAGCCAGAGGGCGGTGTGAACCCTCCGGTAAGGCACTAAAATAGGGACTAGAGGATCTCTGATGACTGGAATAACTGCTGGGTGCACCCTGGGTGGCTGGGGACGATTGGAACGCTCTGGCATAGCACCGAACTGAGGCCTCACTGAAATACCCCTGGGAGGCTGGGGACGATAGGAACGCTCTAGTCGCTCAAACTGACCCCGTAGCTCCTCCCTTTTAGAAGGTGGAATGTATCTGTCTAGAAATAGCTGAGCGAACTGATCCCAAGTGACAGGAGGAGAATCTGCTACCATGCTGAGAATATATGACTGTGACCACCTGTGAGATCTGCCCTCTAATTGAAATATGGTGAAATCCACTCCATGGGACTCCAAAATCCTCATGTTGTGTAGTCTGTCCCTACACCTATCATTAAAATCCTGAGCATCCTCTCCCCGCTAACCCTCGAAGACTGGAGGGCGAAGTCGGGTCCATCTATCCAACATCTTCTGCTGGTCACCCTCTGCAACTGGCTTGGGCTCTGGGGCTGCTACTACGGGCTGAACCTCTCCCACGGGAGGTGTGTCCGGGGTATGACGTGCTGCTGCTACCTGACCTATGGCGTTAGCGGTAGGATTCTGGACTCCCCCTCCCGCCTAAGAAGTAGCAGGTTCAGCTGGAAATTAACCAGCCTGAGACATAGTGTCCATGAATCTCAGCATACGGCCCATGACCTCCTGGAAGCCTGGCCCTGTTATGAAATCCACTGGAGCAGGTTCTACTGGAGGCACCTCATCCCACTCCTCCAAAATGGGGTATTTTGGTGGTGCCACTGGCGTAGCTCTGGGATGCCCTCGTCCCCTGCCTCGAGCAGGTGCTCTGCCCCTGCCTCTACCCCGACCTTGGGCAGCCGGGGCAGCGACCTCTCCTGGACCAGGAACATTGGATGCACACGTCCTCACCATCTGTGAGAGAATAGAAGAATAAGTTCGAGTACATAGTAGATTGCACGACATGATATGAGTAAAGGGAAGTTTCCTAACACCCCATAGCCTCATGAAGATAAGTACAAACGTCTCCGTACCTATCCACAAGACTCTACTGGGCCTGCCCGTGACTCGTGAGACTTACGTGAGCCTAGTGCTCTTATACCACGTTGTCACGACCCAAATCTCGATTCAGGTCGCGATGGCGCCCAACGGCGAGGTTTGGCCAGCCAATATAGAAACGCTAAGTGTTACCATTCCGCGTTACACAAATTTCATCTTTTAACCAATTTTAAACAGATATAAACATGATAATGGCGGTTATGTGAAATAAAACTACAAGTGCGTAAAATCAACCAATAGGCGTGTCGCATAACATATGTACAGCCAACCACCCAAAATATACACCACGTGTGTGCCAGGAACTAGTGTCATGAGTGCCACGGGAAACTACTGAATATACAATGACTACAATATATACAGGGTCTCAATCTGAATGAAATGGACATAGAATATAACAAAAGAAATCCAGGGTGCTGCTAGGAAGTCGCCGGGAAAGCAGCTCACCGTGAAGTATGACCACACTATCAATATCTAGCACCGGCCTGATAATCAGACGTACCAGCCTCCGGACTTGTACAGTCAAGTACAGAAAAGAAAAGAAAGTGTAGCATGAGTACATATTAAATAAATATATACCCAGTGACTATCCCGCCTAAACTCGAAGAAGTAGTGACGAGAGGTCGACTCGATACTCACTAAGGTCCAACAGTAATAACATATGATAAAATATAATGAAATACAGTAAGCATGTCAGGGAAATAAGAAACAAGTATATATATCGAGGGCAACAATCCAAACAAAATACTGAACTAAACAATAAAGCACTTTGAAGGGTAAGACCACCGAACGATACAATAATAACAAATTCTTAGATCCACCCTGGCGTACGACCCGCTCCCATAAGGTACCTTCTACACTTGTCGTGGCGTACGGCCCGATCCCATATTCAATTCAATTTCTTTTCAACACTGCCATGGCATACGGCCCGATCCCATATATTTCATAATTTCTCAACACTGTCGTGGCGTATGGCTCGATCCCATATATATTCAATTACTTTCAACCCTGTCGTGGCGTACGGTCCGATCCCATATATATTTCATAATTTCTCAACACTGCCGTGGCGTACAGCCTGATCCCATATATTTCATAATTTCTCAAAACTGCCGTGGCGTACGACCCGATCCTATATATATTCAATTACTTTCAACCCTGTCGTGGCGTACGACCCGATCCCATATATATTTCATAATTTCTCAACATTGCCGTTGCGTACGGCCCGATCCCATATATATTCAATTTCTTACATTCCATAACAAATTCCTTTCCATTCAACAACTTTTCCATAAATCCTAAGAGGAAATAACACTATTCAAAACATACTTTCATAGTACGTATGGCATCACAATGAATCATATAAAGCATTACCAAAGAAAAAGAAGGACGTGATGAGTTTCTTAGGACGCCTCACTTACATCAGCCTCTTCATCGCACAGTCCACAGTGATATGTGAACCAATTTTAAAAATGCTGAAGAAGGATGTCGCAACAAGTTGGACCGAGGATTGTCAGAAGGCTTTAGACAAAATCAAGGAATACCTGTCCACACCACCAATCTTATTCCCGCCAGAACCAAGTAGACCATTACTACTCTACCTTACCGTTTTAGATGGAGATTTCGGTTGTGTTTTGGGACAACATGACGAGACGGGAAGAAAGGAGCACGCCACATACTACTTGAGTAAGAAGTTCACACCTTATGAAGCACGGTACTCTCTTCTGGAACGCACTTGCTGCGCTCTAACCTGGATAGCTCAGAAATTGAGGCATTATTTCTGTGCATATACTACATACCTTATATCAAGGATGGATCCCTTGAAGTACATCGTTCAGAAGCCTATGCCTACCGGGAAGCTGGCCAAGTGGAAAATATTGTTAAGTGAGTTCGACATCATCTATGTAACTGAGAAGGAAGTTAAAGGACAAGCATTGGCAGATCATCTTGCTGAAAATACTGTAGGAGGAGAATAAGAACCCCTAGAAACGTATTTTCTTGACGATGAGGTATCATTCGTAGGATAGGATATTTCTAAAACCTACTATGGTTGGAGAATGTTTTTCAATGGAGCTGCAAATTTCAAATGAGTCGGTATCTGAGCCATCTTAGTATCAGAAATCGGTCAGCATTATCCGGTGTCCGCAAAACTCAAGTTCCCATGCACCAACAATATGGAAGAATATGAAGCCTGCATATTAGGTCTCAACATGGTTGTTGACATGAATATTCAGGAACTGCTGGTGATCGTTGATTCAGACCTGCTGGTACATAAGGTACACGGAGAGTGGGTTACCAATAATACCAAAATACTACCATATCTACATCATGTACAAGAGATGAAGAAGAGGTTCACAAAGATAGAATTTTAGCATGTCCCCAGAATTCAGAATGAATTTGCAGACGCATTGGCCACCTTGTCTTCAATGATACAACATCCAGACAAGAATTTTCATCGATCCTATTCCGGTGAGAATCCATAATCAGTTGGCCTATTGTGCTCATGTTCAAGAAGAAACGGATGGAAATCCATAGTTCAACGACATCAAGGAGTATTTGGCGAAAGGAGAATACCCAATGCATGCAAACCATACTTAGAAACGCACATTTTGGAGGTTTTCCAATCACTTCTTCCAAAGCGGAGAAATTCTGTATAGAAGAAGTTATGATCTAGGTCTGTTAAGGTGTTTTGACACCAAAAGGCTTCCAAATTGCTCGAGGGATACATGCCGGAACCTACGGCCCGCACATAAACGGCTTTGTCTTAACCAAGAAGGTACTCAGGACCGGATACGTTTGGATGGCTATGGAGAAAGATTGCATCCCATATGTCAAAAAATGGCACCAATGCCAGATATATGCAGACATGATACGGCTGTCTCCAAACAAACTTAATGCAACAAGTGCACCTTGGCCTTTTACTGCCTGGGGAATGGATGTCATTGATCCAATCGAACCCACTGCTTCGAACAGGCATAGGTTCATTTTACTGGCCATTGATTACTTCACTAAATGGGTGAAGTTGCATCTTACAAAGCTATAACAGAGAAAGTCGTCGCTAATTTTTTCAGATATTAGATTGTTTGTCGATTTGGGGTTCCAGAGTCCATCATCACTGACAATGCCGCCAATCTCAATTGTGGCCTGATTAAAGCCATGTGTGAAACTTTCCAAATCAAGCACAAGAATTCCACAATGTTCATGCCTTAAATGAATGGAGCTGTGGAGACTGCCAATAAGAACATCAAAAGGATAATAAGAAAAATGGTAGAGAACCACAAGCAATAGCACGAGAAATTACAATTTGCCTTACTGGGATACCGTACCACAGTCCGCGTATCAACCGGAGCAACTCCCTATCTAATGGTTTATGGTAGAAGATGCCATTCACACCGAAGTAGAAATCCCTTCTCTGATGATCATACACATAATGGATAAGGAGCCACTATGAGCACTTAGCCCTCAAAGACGAAAAAAGGATGAATGCAGTGTGTCATGGTCATCTTTATCAAAATAGAATGTCCAGAGCTTTCATCAAAAGGGTCAAACCAAGAGAGTTCACACCGGGGCACCTGGTGTTGAAACAGATCTTTCCACATCAGGATGAAGCAAAAGGGAAATTCTCACCCAACTAGCAAGGCCCTTACATGGTTCACGAGGTATTAATAGGAGGAGCGCTCATACTCGCGGAAATGGATGGAGAAATCTGGCCAAAGCCTATCAATTCAGATGCAGTCAAAAGATACTACGTGTAAACTATCTCTATTTCTTTATATGATGTAGTTGAACTACGCTCGACCTGATTCCTGTTTAAGGGGGGATACCAAGTCAGCCCTGTGATTCGGTCACAATTAAATAAAATTTCCATGTTCCCCACAATCAAAAACTGGGCAGAATTTTGAGGAGGACCCTCAAAATTCCGAAGCAAGTTCAGCCAACAGCAGCATATAGAATAGCCAGAAGGTCACTTAGTTAACTGGGGCAGAATGTTGAGGAGGACCCTTAAAATTCTATTGTAAGGGAGGCCGCAATGTCTCTACTAATGTCATAGTTACTGGGTCATCTAATTGGTTTCTAAATTGCATATTACTATGTCTTTGAAAACTATACACGCATGCTTTAGAAAAGAATTTACTTTTTAGACAAATGCTACCCACGGTGACTTAAACAGGATCTCGGACAGAGTGGAGCATATCAGGCACACAAAGACACGAACCAACCTCCCCCGCAAAACTCAAATATTTTATTTGGATGCAGGAATATGTCATCATCATAAGCATCGTCGCAACAACACAACTGTTATACGCAAAACACGTTGCCAGCTAAGAATACTTCACTTTTACTATTACATTTACATAATGCTAAGCATTGCCTTCTCTTTTCATGAGACTAAGCATTGTCTCGATAAGCCTTGCCTCCCTATTTGCATAAGGCTAAGCACTGCCTTCTCTTTGCATGAGACTAAGACCTGTCTCAATCCTTGCATGAGGCTAAGCCCTGCCTCCCTATTTGCATAAGGCTAAGCACCGCCTTCTCTTTGCATGAGACTAAGACTTGTCTCAATGCTTGCATGAGGCTAAGCCATGCCTCCCTATTTGCATAAGTCTAAGCGCTGCCTTCTCTTTGCATGATACTAAGCCATGTCTCGATCCTTGCATGAGGTTAACCCCTGCCTCCTTATTTTCATAAGGCTAAGCACTGCCTTCTCTTTGCCTGAGACTAAGCCCTGTCTCAATCCTTGCATGAGGCTAAGCCTTGCCTCCTTACTTGCAGAAGGCTAAAGCACTTTATCCTAGCATGGGATTAAGCACTATCCCGAATCTTGCACGAGCTAAGCATTGACTCTCTTTGCATAAACACAAATATTTTCTCTATTCTAAGCCTTGCATTATTCTCTTCTCTCGGTCTAAGCTCTTCCCTTAACTTTATGGAAGACCAAGCTCTGTCTTGTTATCATCTTTTGCATCATGTCTCTGCACCTCATGGGATGAAATATAGCCAACTTGTCTGAAGGCGTCATAGTCTGAAGACATCATCCTCATTGCTGGAAGACAGCATGCCATGGACTAAGGATCTCTCAAAGCTTGCACATCATAATTTAAAGGTATCATGGTTCAGAGGCACCATCCTCATGCCCCGAGAACGTCATTTCATGGCATGCGAGTTCCTTACCATACAATTCATGGCCCGGGAAGTCATGGTCTAAGGACGTCATCCTCACCGTCCAAAGACAGTCTGGTCCAAAGGGAATTTTCATCATGTCTAAGTTTACGCAATAATTTACACATATGTGCTTGCCGTGTATTTTTATAAATTTGCAGGTGATCCAGGAAGTAACCATTCTTCTAACAGGAGAAATCTTTGTTCCGGTTTCCATTCAACATTCACATCCTTCAAATTAATTCAAACATAACTGATCATTGTCCGTTACCAGTTCCCATCTTATAACCGTTCAGGTATCCATAACCGTATCCAGATACATCCATCCAAAATTTTAATATTGTCCGTGCCCAGAATATCTTGTTCGTTCTTACCCTAACTCCATTGGTTTACTCCATCATTGGATCCAGAACTACACACGGCTTGATTCTTGCAAAACCAGGGGATATGTAGGCAGCTCAGAAACCAGAGGGCGGCCTATATATTTCAAATCATCCTATTTTGTCAAAATTTGTAACGACCCGACCGGTCTTTTTGAGCTCTAGCATGTCGTTCAGCAATTTAAGGTCATGAGCAGCTTCATTTCAGGTATTATGACACGTACACATGGTCGGAAATAAAATTCGCGAAGTTCGGGTGGATTTGGAAAGAGAATTCTCATCTCAGAAACCTTAAGTTGGAAGAATCGGCTAAGAGTGGAATTTTGAGTAAACGACCTTAGAATTAGGATCTGAAGGTTCCAGTAGGTTCGTATGATGATTTCAGACTTGGGCGTATGTCCGGATCGGGTTTTGGTATAACCCGGGAGCGTTTCGGCGTATATTGTGCAAGTCAGCATTTTTGAAGGAATCTCTTAAGTTTGGCTTGAAGCGTATTTCAGTGATATTGATGTCCGTTTGGGATTTTGAGGCTGAAATAGTTTTGTATGGTGATTTCTGGAGTTGGGAGCGCAATCGGAAGTGAATTCAGATGTCCGGAGGTCTTTTTGAAGACATCTGGCTAAAGATAGAAATTTGAAGGTTTTTGACGAATCCGAGAGGAAGTGGAAATTTTGATATTGGGGTCGGAATACGATTCCAGAAGTTTGAGCAGGTACGTAATGTCAAATATGATATGCTTGCAAAATTTGGTGTCATTCCGAGTAGTATAGGTCGGTTCGACTCATTGTTAACGAATTCAAGAACTTAAAGTTCTTAANNNGGGGGGGGGGGGGGGGGGGGGGGTTGAGGTGTGATTCTGATGTTTAGCGTTGTTTTGGGTGTTCCGAAGGCTCGAGCAATTCTGTGGGATGATTTGGGACTTGTTGGAACGTTCGATTTGAAGTTCCTAGGGCTCGGGTGAGTTTCGAGTAGGTCCCGAGATGTCTTTAGGCTAAAATATAGCTATTGCAGGTCAAAGGGGTCAAATCTCTGAACCCACCACCGCAGTCCGCGGTCCTTTTTGTGCTGGCCGCGGTGGGGGCTTCACGGCCGCGGTCGTGTTTTCGCGGTCCGCGGTGGAAGAGTTGGGCCACTGGTCCAACTTCCGAGGCCTATATCTTTGTATCTACAAAGAATTTGGAGGCTCTTCAAAAACAAAAGACGTAGCCCTTCGTGTCTAGTTTCCAGAAAGGTAATGAAATAGTAATTTGGACATCTGTAGAGAATTTTATGGCCAAAATACTAAAGCATGTCACTGCAGTCATTTGTTTTGGTTTTCTTCAGTTTTCTTGATTTTGCTAGCGCGGTCTGCGGTCCTTTTTTCGCTGACCTTGGTGGGGGGCCTGAGAGGAGTATAAATAAGTGGGAGTTTCAATTATTTTTCATTTTTTAAGACCCCAAAAACATAATAGGCGATTTTCCAAACACTCTTTCTTCTCCGAAACATTTGTAAGTGATTTATAACTCATTTGCTTCACTTCTTAACTTCATTTTACAAGATGTCATCCTAGAATCTAGGGTTTTCATCGCAGAATTGAGAATTTTGGGTAAAACCTAAGAATATAAAAATTTGGGGATTTAGACCTCAAATTGAGGTCGGATTCCAAAACTATTTATATATCCGGGCTCGGGGGCGAATGGGTAATCGGGCATTTGTCCGAATTACGGTTTTGGACAGAGCGGACCTTGGTTCAATTTTTGACCTTTGGGGAAAGACTTTAGAAAACTAACTTCCATGCATTAGAATTGATTCATTTAGCATTTATTAATATAATTAAGTAACTTGTGGCTAGTTTCGAGTCCTTGGTGGACGAGTTTGGAGTTACGGGCGCATTCTTGGCTCGGAAAGTAGGTTCGACATGAGGTAAGTCTCCTTTCTAACTTTGTGAGGGGAAATTGTCCCCATAGGTGAACTAAATCAATATATGCTATTGTTTGCGGGGGCTACGTACGCACGAGGTGACGGGAGTCCGTGCGTAGCTACTGTTATGCCATGTCCGGGTAGTTTTAGGACTCACGAGCATGCCATATGTGTCTTACCTGTATTTCAAGATGTACTTTAAGTTGCTTATTATCCTTGAAATAGCATGAGAGTAGTGGGAAGCTACACCCAAATTTACAGTTGTTTAGTTCCTGTTTACAAGTATAGTCTCAACTGAATTCCCTAATAGTTCTCTGTATGTCTACGAGAACCCGAGTTGCAAGTATGATTCGCGAGAGGGGTAGCCTTATGATAGTTCTGTGTATGTATACGAGCACCCGAGTCGCAGGTATGATTCGCGAGCGGGGTAGCCTTATGATAGTTCTGTGTATGTATACGAACACCCGAGTCGCAGGTATGATTCGCGAGTGGGGTAGCCTTATGATAATTCTGTGTATGTATACGAGCACCCGAGTCGCAGGTATGATTCGCGAGCGGGGTAGCCTTATTATTATTAATATGTCAATCGCATCGCATGATCGATTCGCGAGAGGGGTAGCAGATGCAATTATGGTTCAGGCCGTTCGACCCTCGGTAGTGCACAGTTTACTTTTATTGTTTGTTCGGGCCGAACGACCCTCGAAATTTCCTATGCATATATATACATATGATATACCACTTGTAACTTGAATTGTTAAATTGTCTTAAGGACGTAAATTGTTAAATGATTTCATGGATAATGACTTGACCGATATTTGGGGGGAAAATGAAGTAGAAATTATATTTACTTCCAGTGTTTATTGAATTGCAATTACTTTTAAAGTTTACTGATTTTATTACCCTTGTGCGCCTTTTTGCTACTGTCATATATTGTTAAATTACATTGTTGGACCCTAATGAGTATCAAGTCGACCTCTCGTCACTACCTCTCTGAGGTTATGCGAGATGCTTACCGAGTACACGTTGTTTTTGTACTCATGCTACACTTGCTGTGCATTTTATTGCACACGTACTTTCATATCGATGAGGCTGGTTTGGAGACTTAGGCGAGCTGCATCATCTGAAGGCGATCCGCAGCAGGCAGAGTCTTCCTCTATGTATTGTATTTATTTTATTCTAAAGTCCTTGTCCAACTTGTATTTTGGACAAGCTTGTAGCATTTTGTAAAACGTCTTAGAAATTGCTCATGTACATGGGACACCGGGTTCTGGGATGTAATTGGGTTGTATTTTTAATAAATTGGAAAAATAGACTGTTGCTTTTACTTAATGGATTTTTATCTAGTTATTATGTATTAAAGTGAAAGGTAACGATTTCGAAAATGTTAAGACATTAATTTATTTCAACTAATTAATGATTGGCTTTCCTGACAGTGGTGTCTGGCGCCATCACGACATCATGGATTTTGGGTCGTGACAACATGGTATCAGAGCACTAGGTTCCTTTAGGTCTCACGCACGAGTCATGAGCAAATCTATTAGAGTCTTGAGGATCAGTACAGAGACATCTATACTTATCTTCGAGAGGCTACATGGATGTTAGGAGTACTTCCCTTCTTGATTCCTCATCGTGCGGTTTGATTCCTTTAAGGCTTATACCTATGTTTCTTCCTACTTAATCTTACGCGCCGCGAAGCGCTTGCTACCAATCGAGGATTTGAGGAATTTTTATGATACTATGGATGTGGTGAGGGATGTTTCTCCCTGCGAAGTTGATTGGGGTTATTGTCGTGGCGCTGCGGAAGAGTAATATGTTGTTTCAGCCAGTACCAGTAATTCCGAGAATGTTGAGATTATGCTCAGGTTATGATGATGCTTACAATTGATTATCACGCGATGTCGATATGATGGTAAAATGCTTGCCCATATGTTGGGGTGATGAATGGTTTGAAGGGAAGTCTTCTCAGGGGATGATATTGAATTGAGGCAATGATTGGGCATCATACGATGAAGGAAGACATGTGAGGAAATGTTAGGCGGGGGCTAAATTTCTAAAAAGGCCAGGCGTAAGGAAAGGAAATCAGGTAGTGCTTAAGGAATAAGGTTAACCAAAGTGGGAGAGCGGCAGCATAGTGGTGAATTAGAAGATATGGTAGTGCATTTAGTAGATGTCTATGAGGAGTGGACGAATTGGTAAGTTGGTGAATGAGAACATGCTTAGGATGGGGTATTGATGTGGTAGAGAGTGTGCATTACGACGTCGTTGGAAGGTGTCCGTTGGTGATTTCCACAGGTGGGTTATCTCCTGTGAATAGGTTAGCGGTTGTGTGGTTGGCAAGTTTCTATGAGGGATTCTAGTGGCTATTCGGTAGGAGGCAGAATGTGTGAATGGTGCTAGAGAATTTGAGTATTTAAGGGATGCTAACAGGAGAATTCGGGAGAATTTGATGGATTGGTTGAGCAAGATTATGTTAACAAATGAGAAAGGATCTCAGCGGGGTCTAAAGTTGTGCAAAGAGTAGCTTGGGGCTAAGTGGGGGAGTCCCACCATCTGCAGTTGGGTTGTAGGATTGTGTTCTCATGGGGTGGTGGATTGTCGGCGTAATGGAAAGTTATTGCAGCTAAGGGAAAGGAGTAAAATGGTGATTGTGCGTGGGATTTGACGAATGTGTGCAAAAGTTGGCCCTATTGGACCAGGGTTAGGTTTTGGGAGATTCAGAATTTATGCTTAAGGCATGGGCAAGCTGTAGGGTAGTGACTCAGTCACGTGCTACATTGAAAAGGGTGTTTATGTGCTAGAAGAGCCTTGGAGTTGATTTTATTCGGGGCCACTAAGAGTGGGTGACTCTCAATAGCGGTGCTAGTGAATTAAAGGTTAAGAATGCGACGTTTAAGGGTTTCAGGAAGCAATATGATTGAGAGTCGAGCTTTTGCAGTATGATTTCCGAGAAAGGGAAGATGGTTGGAATGTTCTATGATATGTTTCGGCATGCAGGATAGTATTGGGAGAGTAAGAGAAGTAAAATCCGGGGTGTAGGAAGAATTTTTAGAGGGGTATGAGACGGGTTGTGAGAGTTAGACAGCATGGTCTCGTGAATCAAGGCCACTCGGGATCAGTGAGGATTGAGTTTGTTATGAGTTGAATGGGGTTACTGTTGCTTTTGAGGCAATTAAGGGTGATTAAAAGAAGATAGATGGGTTAGCCATGGTTGAAATGGCACATGTACGGCAGTGATCAGTTCCTTCGATGTGATTGAGTATGTGTATGGTTTGTGCATATGTGTGTGGGGCTTGTCGGTCGTCGTAATAGATTTCATTTGGAAGCATTCAAGTGCTATGGCCTGTCAGGTGTAGGTCGATCCCGGAAGGTTTATGGTGGTTCAGACCACTACTTAAGGATTTGAATGTATTGTGATTGTGAGAATTCACTTTATTGTTATGGTTCTCAGGAATTAAGGTAAGTAAGAGGTTTCTATATTATGAAGTGTTCACCCTATTAGCGGTTCAGGAAGTATGATAGAATTCCTATGCTATTCGATATCGGCATGTTGGGTGCAGTAGTCAGTGTGGAGCTGGAAGTAAGAATGGGATTGTGGTTCGGCGTTAACAAGGATGTCATGAGCTCGGAGGAGCAAGAAAACGTGATTTGGAAGTTCAAAGTAAGCTGGGGTATCTTTAGTGTCACCTGAAATCGATATTCGGTGAAAGAGTCTTTGCACCCTGTTCATGGGTTCTTGATGTGTTTTGCAGCATATGTGTGGTCGGTGGTATGAAGGTGCAGACTTGTTGCCTCGTGGGAGGTCGTGGGAGTGTGACCACGGGAATATGGCATAAGTGTGACATGCAGTCACCTGATTGGTTGAAGAATTAGACCAAGTATAAAGGAGTGTAATATTGCTTAATTGAGAATTTATGCCTGGAAGGCGTTTGGTTCAGTTGATTGTGGATTGTGGGGTGTTTGTCCCAGCTATGATGGTTGTTCTTGTGTATTATGAGAGGAATTAGGGTATTATGGACCAAGGTGAAGCTATTAGCCTAGTGCAGTGTGAGCGGAATCAGCTTGAGGGTTGTGAATGGATTCAATGTGGTTGTGGGCTCCATGCGAATCAGGTATGTTCATTTCAGTATAGCGCCCCTTAAGGAGGGGTGTTGGAATATTAGATGTTGTTCTATCTTCATCAAATTCAGGTATATTATGATCGTGCCGTGTGAGTTGTGAAACGGCTTGATAATTTCGTATGTGTTGAGATTCCACGTAGTGATGAGGTTATGTGAGCAGGATGGCTCTCGAGATTCAGATTATATATCGCACCTCGGTTGTGCTTGAGTTTGTAGCATATGGATCTATTAGTCTCCCCAGAATAGCATTATGCACTTAGTGTGCTTGTGACCGATATTCAGTAATTTGTAATAGTGAACAATTCAGCTCCGTGAATATTTCCTTATATAGATCTTATGATGGGATGGGGTGGCACGCCGCTACGAGTATGTTATTTGGATCGGGTTGCACGCCGCAACAGTGTGATGTTGAGTAGGGCTCCTATAATTATTATTTTTCTCGTGTTTTACTTCCTATTTTCTTAGGAAAGTTCATATTAGTTGTGTGAGTCGAGTAGTCCCTTCCTGAGTGATTTCCTTATGTGTAACGACCTGATCGGTCGTTTTGCGTATTCGGACCCCGATCCCCCAAATGATACTTTCTGTAGCGGCTTATCGTGATTTGTGACTTGCGGGGACAAGTGGTTCGGGATTTGGAAGTGTTTGGAATAGTAAAGGAACACTTGGTTCCTTAAGGTTGGCTTTTAAAGCCAAGTTTGACTTTGGTCAACATTTTGAATAAACGACATCGGAATAGTTCCGTTATATCATTCATGACTTGCCTGCAAAATTTGGTGTCATTCCGAGTAGTATAAGTCGGTTCGGCGCATTGAAAACGAATTCAAGAACTTAGAAATTCTTAAGTTTGATCCTAGGGGTTTTGAGGGGTGATTTTGAGATTTAGCATTGTTTCGGGTGTTCCGAAGGCTTGAGCGAGTCCGTATTATGATTTAGTAATTGTTGGTATAATTGGACAGGGGCTCGTGTCGGCCCAGGTGCCTCCCGGACACCACACGAGGCTAAAAACTAGCTGAAAATGCAGTTGGTGCACCTGATCTGGTGTTACCGCAGGTGCGGTTGCCCAGCCGCAGGTGCGGGAATTCTGCAGGTGCGGATTTAATTCCGCAGGTGCGGTCTCCGGAATCCGCAGGTGCGGGCCCAGGCCTCCTCGTCAAACTCCGCAGGTGCGATCCCCAGCTCGCAGGCGCGAGACCGCAGGTGCGGTCCTCGAGCTGCAGGTGCGGAACCCCTGTAGGCCAGGCAGTGCACTTTCACTTAAACACGGGATTTCCTTCATTTTTTCCATTTTACACCTCCACTGAAGACTTGAGAGCTTGGGAAGAACTCTCCACAACCTAGCTACTAAGAGGTAAGTAAATTCTATTTAAATGTTAGATTTTTACACCAAATTTAGGTAGATTAACATCTAAATAGTGGAAATTATAGGGGATAGAGTGAAAACCTAGGGTTGATGAACTTTAGGGAATTTTACCACTTTTCTACCATGAAATCATATAAAAATTACACATTAATGATCTTTAGGCTATGGGTGAGTGTTATCTTCGAAACGTTTCGAAATCCGAGCATGTGGGCCCGGGGTGTATTTTGGGATTTCTTCAAGAATAGTTAATTTACTAAATAAGTAGGAGAATTTCCATACCTTGAGCATGCATTGACGTATTTATATATCATTTGACTAGTTTCGAGTCCTCGGGTGTAAAGTTTGGAGTTTCGGGCGCGTTGTTGACCGGGAAGTAGATTCTACGCGAGGTGAGCCTCATTTCAAACCTTGTAAGAGGGAATTGTCCCCGTAGGTAAATGTAAACGATTGAATTTGTCTTTATTTGCGGGGGCTACGTACGCGCGAAGTGACAAGAGTCCGTGCGTAGCTACTACTTTGTTGTGTCGGGTAGAATTTAGGATTTCACAAGCATGCCTATATGTGCCTTACCTGCATCCTTACTTGTGTTCCTGGTTGCTTATTATCCTTGAAATTTACATGAGAAATTCGTAAGCTATGTGTAAGTATAAGTGCTTAAATCCCTGAATTTAAGAATAATCCATGATAAATTCTTGAATTTCCTGATAATTATGTGTATGTCTACGAGCACCCGGGTCGCATGTATAATTCGTGAGCGGGGTGGCCTTATATTTATGTCAACCGCGTCGCATGATCGATTCTCGAGTAGGGTAATATATGCATCTATGGTTCGTGTCGCTCGACGCTCAGCAGTGCACATTTAAATTTCTGCGTCGCTCCGGCCGTACGCTTCGGCATTTTATATGCTATTTGCTTGATTGAGAGTCTTACTATTATTCTTCCCAATTCAATGGTTTTGTGGGAAAGAAACTTGTGATTTCTATTAAATATTGTTACTGGGCCCTAATCTTTATGTACTGATGCTCCATGTCTACTTGCTTTCCATAAATGTTATTCCTGTCTAGATTCATTAAATAATATTATTGATAACGACCCTAGTGAGTAACACGTCTACCTCTCGACACTACTTCTTCGAGTTTAGACGGGATAATCACTGGGTACATATTTGTTTATATGTACTCATGCTACATTTCTGTACTTAATTGTACAGGTTCTGAGGTTGTTGCACCTGGTCACCATTTGGGGGTTCGTCGTTGATAGAACTATCGGGATTTGACTACACTGTGAGCTGCTCTCCCTGGCGTTCTGCAGCAGCACTGTGTAGTTTCTATTACTTTTGGGATATTTCTGTCTACCCCTTTTCAGACAGTCGTACATCCATTTTGTCTATTTGTATATTCCACTAGTCGTCTGTGGACTTGTGACACTAGATCTTGGCACACATAGTTTATTCACTAGTGTTATACTACTCTGTTTTATGCTGGCAAATGATTTTTGAGTTACTTTAAATTACATTGCCACACTTCCTCACTTTAATTTAAGGACTGCTTAAATTAAAACTGGATAAGTATTTGAACATCTCATTTGTTTAAGTAATTTCGTTAGTAACTAGTGTTGGCTTGCCTGACTTCGGTGTTGGGCGCCATCACGACCTGAGTAAGAATTTGGGTCGTGACATTATGTATCATATTCGAATTGTGCCCTATTGGCGCATTGTGGCATCGTGTGAGACTATTGGTTATGTCTGGGTGATTGGTTATCTGAGCAGCTCATACTAGGTGAGACGAGACTATTGGATCAGGGATCAGTGCGATGGGATTTTGTGAAGTATGGTAGAGAACAAATGCCAGTATTTGGTTAGTAATGAGGTAATGATTTTAGTCAAAAAGGAGAGATTCAATGTTTGGTTAACTCTGCAATTGGTTAGCAGTTTCTACACATCTCCTCCGTTGTGCTGGTATCGTCGGCATTACAGCAGGATGTTACGTATGTCAGCAGATGCATTGGGAGCATCAGATTTGTGGAATTTTTGCTATTAAGGTTCAGGGAATGTCATTGTGTTTGGATAAGGAAATATACGGTGTATGGTGCTAAATTAAGCAAAGGTATGCAGCCATGTCGTGGTACCTCGTGTAGTAGTTGATACAGTGTTTTTATATTTGAAATAGGCCTCGCAAAGAAATTTCAGGTGTTGGAATTGGGTTCTGAGCTTATTATATGGATAAAAGGGAATATCTTCAGATATTATCAAGATAATGTGCTCAACTGGGTTGTGGTGGCATGGGCAGGTGCTCGAGGTGTTAAACAATGATTTCAAATAACCCCGGAGTAGTTATTGGCACGTTCGAGGACGAACGTCTGTTCAAGTGGGGGAGAATGTAACGATCTGACCGGTCGTTTTGAGCTCTAGCGCATCGTTCAGTAGTTTGAGGTCATGAGCAGCTTCATTTCAGGTATTATGACTCGTACGCATGGTCAGAATTGAAATTCGCGAAGTTCGGGTGGATTTGGAAAGAGAATTCTCATCTCAGAAACCTTAAGTTCGAAGAATCGGCTAAGAGTGGAATTTGAAGTAAAAGACCTTGGAATCAGGATCTGAAGGTTCCAGCAGATTCGTATGATATTTTGAACTTGGACGTATGTCCGGATCGGGTTTTGGATAACCCGGGAGCGTTTTGGTGTATATTGTGGAAGTCATCATTTTTGAAGGAATTTCCTAAGTTTAGCTTGAAGCGCATTTCAGTCATATTGATGTCCGTTTGGGATTCCGAGGCTGGGAATAGCTTCGTATGGTGATTCTGGAGTTGGGAGCGCGATCGGAAGTGAATTCGGATGTCCGCAAGTCATTTTGAAGTCATTTGGCTAAAGATATAAATTTGAAGGTTTTTGAAGAATCTGACAGGAAGTGGAAATTTTGATATTGGGGTCGGAATGCGATTCCGGAAGTTTGAGCAGGTTTCGTAATATCAAATATGACTTTCTTGCAAAATTTGGTGTCATTCCAAGTAGTATAGGTCGGTTCGGCGCATTGTTAACGAATTCAAGAACTTAAAGTTCTTAAGTTTGATTCTAGGG
>ML289725.1:0-67057 GCA_005239495.1 Nicotiana undulata | reverse complement strand
TTGAGGTGTGATTCTGAGTTTTAGCGCTGTTTTGGGTGTTCTGAATGCTCGAGCAAGTCTGTGGGATGATTTGGGATTGTTGGAACGTTTGGTTTGAAGTTCCGAGGGCTCGGGTGAGTTCCGGGTAGGTCCCGAGATGTATTTAGGCTAAAATATAGCAGTTGCAGGTCATAGGGGTCAAATCTCTGAACCCACCACCGCGGTCCGCGATCCTTTTTGTGCTGGCCGCGGAGGGGGGCTTCGCGGCCGCGGTCGTGTTTTTGCGGTCCGCGGTGGAAGAGCTGGGCCACAAGTCCGACTTTTGAGGCCTGTGTCTTTTTATCTACAAGGAATTGTGAGATGCTTCAAAAACAAAAGATGTAGCCCTTCGTGTCTAGTTTCCAGAAAGGTAATGAAATAGTAATTTGGACATATGTAAAGAAAGTTATGGATAAAATACTAAAGCATGTCACTGCAATTATTTTTCTTGGTTTTCTGAGAGGAGTATAAATAAGTGGGATTTTCACTAATGTTTCATTTTTCAAGACCCCAAAAACATAAGAGGCGATTTTTCAAACACTCTTTCTTCTCCAAAATATTTGTAAGTTATTTCTAACTCATTTTCTTCACTTCTTAACTTCATTTTACAAGATTTCATCCTAGAATCTAGGGTTTTCATGGTAGAATTGAGAATTTTGGGTAAAACCTAAGAATATTAAAATTTGGGAATTTAGACCTCAAATTTAGGTCGGATTCCAAAACCATTTATATATCCGGGCTCGGGGGCGAATGGGTAATCAGGTGTTGGTCCGAATTTTAGGTTTGGACCGAGCGGGCCCGGGTTCGATTTTTACCTTTGGGGAAAGACTTTAGAAAACTCACTTCCATGCATTAGAATTGATTCATTTAGCATTTATTGATATAATTAACTAACTTGTGGCTAGTTTCGAGTCCTTGGAAGACGAGTTTGGAGTTTCGGGCGCATTCTTGGCCCGGAAAGTAGGTTCGACATGAGGTAAGTCTCCTTTCTAACTTTGTGAGGGTAAATTGTCCCCATAGGTGAACTGAATGAAAATATGCTATTGTTTCGGGGGCTACGCACGCACGAGGTGACGGGAGCCCGTGCGTAGCTACTGTTATGCCATGTCCGGGTAGTTTTAGGATTCAGGAGCATGCCTTATGTGCCTTACATCTATTTCAAGATGTACTTTAAGTTGTTTATTATCCTTGAACTAGCATGATAGTAGTGGGAAGCTACACCTAAATTTATAGTTTAGTTCCTGTTTACAAGTATAGTGTCAACTGAATTCCCTGATCGTTCTCTGTATTTCTATGAGCACCCGAGTCGCAGGTATGATTCGCGAGCGGGGTAGCCTTATGATAGTTCTGTGTATGTATACGAGCACTCGAGTCGCAGGTATGATTCGCGAGCGGGGTAGCCTTATGATAGTTCTGTGTATGTATACGAGCACTCGAGTCGCAGGTATGATTCGCGAGCGGGGTAGCCTTATGATAGTTCTGTATATGTATACGTGCACCCGATTCGCAGGTATGATGCGCGAGCGGGGTAGCCTTATGATAATTCTGTGTATGTATACGAGCACCCCAGTCGCAGGTATGATTCGCGAGCGGGGTAGCCTTATGATAGTTCTGTATATGTATACGAGCACCCGAGTCGCGGGTATGATTCGCGAACGGGGTAGCCTTGTGATAATTCTGTGTATGTATACAAGCACCCGAGTTGCAGGTATGATTCGCGAGCGGGGTAGCCTTATTATTATTAATATGTGAACCGCGTCGCATGATCGATTCACGAGCGGGGTAGCGGATGCACTTATGGTTTGGGCCGCTCGACCCTCGGCTGTGAACAATTTACTTTATTGTTGGTTCGGGCCGAACGACCCTCGGCATTTCCTACGCATATATATACATATGATATACCACTTGTGACTTGAATTGTTAAATTTTCTTAAGGACGTAAATTGCTAAATGANTTTATTTTTTAATAGTGTGTTGAAGTATGGTTTGTGATGGTTGTGGGGGGGGGGGGGGGGGGAATGAAGTATAAATTATGTATTTACTTCCAGTGTTTATTGAATTGCCGTTACTTTTAAAGTTTACTGATTTTATTACCCGTGTGTGCCTTTTTGTTGCTGTCAGATGTTGTTAAATTATATTGTTGGACCCTAGTGAGTATCAAGTCGACCTCTCGTCACTACCTCTCTAAGTTTAGGCGGGATGCTTACTGAGTACACGTTGTTTTCGTACTCATGCTACACTTGCTGTGCATTTTGTTGCACAGGTACTTTCATAGCGATGAGGCTGGTTTGGAGACTTAGGCGAGCTGCATCATTCGGAGTCGATCCGCAGCCGACAGAGTCTTCCTCTATGTATTGTATTTATTTTATTCTAAAGCCCTTGTCCAACTTGTATTTCGGACAAGCTTGTAGCATTTTGTAAAAAGTCTTAGAAATTGCTCATGTACTTGTGACACCGGGTTCTGGGATGTAATTGGGGTGTATTTTTAATAAATATGAAAAATAGACTGTTGCTTTTACTTAATGGATTTTTATCTAGTTATTATGTATTAAAGTGAAAGGTAACGATTTCAAAAATGTTAAGACAGGAACTTGTTTCAACTAATTAATGATTGGCTTGCCAGACAGTGGTGTCCGGCTCCATCACGACCTCATGGATTTTAGGTCGTGACAAAATTGCTCATCGTGTCTTTACGTGACTACTCTTCCATCCTTCGGGGGTAAACAGGGGCAACTATTGATACCCAATTTTTCTCTCACATATTTTTAAAATATACATATATACCTTCAAAATAGTGCATGAGCATCATCACGTATTTTTTGCATAAGTTTTCATAATTTTTAATGTCTTTTAATCAATTTATTCTTGCATAAATAATTATTAATTGCATTTCAAATATTTTTGTATGGTGACTTATCACTTTTTTTTCATTATTTATATCCATATTAGGCTTTAAACATTTGTTTTATGTATTTACTATTATTATATTTTGCAGCCTTAGTCTAAAATTACATATTTTACAATAATAGCCCATATATATGCATAATTACACTATTTCTACAGAAAATGACTTTTTTTTTATTTTAATAATGTTAAGTAATTATTTTAATCTATTTTTTATGAACAAGTGATATTTTTCTTATTTATTAATTTTTTATATATATATTATTTATGTGTTAAATTGGGTATTTAAAATCTAGGCCTTAAAAAATCCAATTTCGGACCTATACACTACCCAATTACCACATCCCAATACACCAACCCAACATCAAATACCTAATATGCTTAGCCCACGAGCCAATCCCCATACCTGTTTATTACAACCCACCCCCCACCCCCGGCCACTTTTAAATCCTAGTCGTTGATAATTCAAGATCAATGGTCCACATCACCCTGCCCCTTTTTAATTAACCTAACCCATCTAAAACCTAATCACTTCACCCAACCCGCCATCTCTATACACTCCCTCTCTCATCTTCTCCCCCCATTCTCTCAAAACCCTAGCGTTGTCATCACCCTAACCTTCCGATTCCAACCCTATAATGGAATCAATCATTGATTCCTTACCTTATTTGGCCCCTCCTCCTTACAGGCTACCCGTTTTGGTGTTACATAATAGCTTGCCTAAAATGGAAAGCAGATCTTGTAAAGATTGAACCAAAACTAATTCAAATATTTAACCTACTGTTATTTACGTCTGTGTTCATCATCTTTTCTGTGTAAGTACGAATATTACTATATCTCTCACTGATTCAACTTAGCCCTAAAGGTTAGGGTTTCAGATTCTCTTTGATTAGAACCTAAACTGGTTCAAACTTTGATTTTTAGCATTATCTCGTCTATATTCACTTCATTATGCGTTAATCTGCCTGTTCCTGTTAATTTCCTTTATTTGCCCTAAATTAGGGTTTCAGATCTTTTTCTACTTCGATTCTTTGTTGATTTTTGATTAATCTCATGTCTATGTTTATTGTACACAGTATGTGATTATTTCACCCTTGTTTCTCTGTCGATTTTATGGTTTACCTAAAACTAGGGATTGAGACTTTTACTAATTTCGATGCACTTTCCTTTCTCATATGGGACTGATATTTCCTTATTCTGTTCAATCTACCATCTTTGCTTTATTTCTTTACCTTATATTGCCTTAAAATTGTTGTTAATTGATATTTTTTTTATTCTAAGCTTTACTCGCCTGATTAGACGCGGTTATGCTCTGTTAATTAACTGAACTCTGTATTATCTGTCCTTAAACTAGACTTCAATTGATTTTGTGATTAATTTCTTTCCTTGTTTATGTGTGTTTGATTACCTCCCTTATTTGTTTACCTAATTGAACACTATTTTTCACACTTTTTTTTACCCGGTAAGGGTAATAAGGGAGTTTTTCCACTTTAAGTGACATTATTCGATTTTTGGGATTTATTTTATTTATTCAGAATCGCCACCCGATTTTTTTACGGTGTTCCGGGACACCATTTATTTTATGAAAAATCCCAAACAAAACCGAGGAATTTTGACTCTGTTTTAAATCGTCTGCGAACCAGAAATCTGGGTAAGGAATTCTGTTATCCGGGGAGAAGGTGTTAGGCACTCCCGAGTTCTGTGGTTCTAGCACGGTCGCTTCATGATTAAACTTGGGATAAATGATTTAATTACTGCTTTTGTACCTATGTGCATTTTTTTTTCTTTACCGCTTTTATTATTCACTTGCACTTAAAGAGTTATTTTGAGACGAATCACGTATGCGTAAACCCGTTGAAATTGAATGTGTCAAAAATCATGTCACGCGGACGTGTACATAACTCTCGACACTGAATTTATTTAGAGAAGTAACTAGAGTTGTGCAAGCGCATATTCTGCTTTGGCTGTCAAAAGAGATCAAAATCACGTCACACGAGCTTGTACGCAATTCCGATAATTTTTTAAGAAATGTGTTCCTAATGTGTCTCTACGAGTGTTCATTTTAGTCTTTATTTGTGTTACGTAAACGTATACACTATTGGAGAAAAGTATATCTTAGTCGTTTTTATTCAAAGCTACGCAAACGTATACCTTGATATATAAGTTGTTGTCTAAAGTAGTCACTATCTAATTAAAGAAGGTGTTTGAGATTCGCTATATCTATAGTAGCTTCCTAAATTAAGTCATGGGACTAATCTAGAAATGCATTTCTGGATAATGATATGGATCACTCTCAAACTAGATTCATTAATCAACACATGAGAATTTGGGTTATGGCCTAATTTAGCCCAATTTATCATTTACCCTTTTGGCCAATCTTAGTGTAGACTATTTGTGAAAGAAGAAATTTTATACAACTTAGTTAAACACTACTAAATTAAGGAAATCAAAGAATACAGACATAAATATGGATTGACAATTTCAAAACATAATTAGAAACAGATTTGTTATTTTCAGTTGTTTAAAAAGATGCTGCTTAAGGACGCTGTACTTATTTATTTCGAAATTCAATAGATCTGAAATGAGTATTTTTCATAATTTCAAGAAAAATAGGTGTTTACAGTGATATTTAGGACATACTAGTTTTAATATAAAAATCATACGAAAGGTTTAGAGGAGCTCTTTTGAATTTTCAATTGAATCCTAGTAATTAAACGACTAACACATGAAATATGGTATTAACCTTAAAGTATGCAGCTCTAAAACTTTAGGCTTGTGTACCCCCTTTGGGCCCAATAGCCTGGGAGTCCAGGTTGATTCAGGCCTTAATGAGCCATTTTATCAAGCTGGCACAGTTTCAATGAAGTTTCGCATGAGTAAAAAAAAGGAAATAAAGTTGAATATTAATTTAGAATGTCCGGTCCATATTTACAAACTTTAAAGTCTGTAGAGACAAGTACACTGTTACATGGCAATTTTACTATGAAATACACTTTCCTAAAAAATAGAAAAATAAATAAATAAATAAAATAAAAATATCCATTGTTGCTCTTGTGCAAGCTAGCGGCACTTCATAACTCAAACCTGTATTTTTCATGAACTTTCTCCAAAACGGTGAGTAAAGCTTTTGTGCATTTTTCGAAAAGAATTTGACCTAGGAGGTCCCGCTCCCTTTATGCAAATCAGCTAGAAAACTAAACCACAATTTTCAAAATAAACTTCAAAGAGTTCACACACATCAGGAAAGACTCAATAGATTTTATCAAGCATTTACAAACATTTTTAACACAAGATTGTTATACTTGTAAGCCTAAATTCAAACACACATCGAAGAAGCATCAAATAAACATCAATAACAATGCAACCAACCTAGGATTAGTTCATCAAAAAGCATCAGAATACTAGAAACGGACACACACGTGTTTAAAGCTTCAAATATAATAATTTTATTTAGGTAACGTTGCTACATACCTTTTATCAAAGAAACCAGCAAAATATGACCAAATGAGGTCGAAAATACCAGAACATCAGAAAAAGAGAATCCAACAAAGCAACAGCAGCAAAGATCAGCAGTAGTTACCCAAAAATTCCCTTGGAGAAAATAACCAGTAAAAATAGGAATTTAAAACCCAAAATTGAAAATTTTAGGAAGAAACAACAACCAAACACCAATCTTCAAGATCAGAACCAAGCAGAATCATATTTGAGACCCATTTTTCGTATTCTTTGTATTATTGATTTTTTCTCTACTTCAGATTCTAAGGAGTAATTTTCAGAATAATATCTAAAGAGTGGAAAAATCTGTGTGGAAAACATCTCTGAAAATCAGTGTGTTTTTCACAGATGAAAATTTGTGTCAAAACTAGTCAAAATTTCTGTGTATGTGAGTCTGAAATGGTGTGTGTGTAGAGGTCTCAATTTTCAGAGAATAGGGTAGGTATTTATAGGGGTTTTTAGGGTAGCATATTATCAACATATTCCTTATCCTTTAGGCTGAAAAAGGTACAGGTACAACTGTCAAACCTTATCCTTTTGGACAGTTGTACTCTTCTAGAACATTCCAGCCCTTATCCCCTTTTGAAGTTACCATTTTACCCCTAAAAGATGTGATTTTCTGATATTTCTTTAATTCTAGAAGTTTCTTGGGTTGTTACACCCATGATTCTTCAGTTGTAATTCCTAAACTACCCCTTAATATCCATAGAATTACCCCTTAAGTTTAATCAAGGTTACAAGGTTAGGTTATTTATTAGATTCAGCTAGTTTGTTTTAATTGGAAGATTAATTTAACATTTAACTTAGATTAATTTTTTGCTTAATGTGTAATTAGCTTAATCGTTTATCTAAGTTAGGAATTAAGTTAGGTTAATTATTAGGTATTAACTAATCTAATTTAGTTGGTTACATTAGTAACTATACCTTTAATGAAGTTGGAAGTCAATCTTCTTTAAGAGGTGATGTTAGGTAATTAACTAATTTAAATTGATTAGTTTAAGTCCTTAGACTTAGGTTAATTATACTATTATTTATTTTAGTTTCAAACGCACACATAACTAGTCGAGTATAATTATCTCTCTATTACCTAATTAATAATCACCTAATCAATTAATTTAGGTGGATGATTAACGTTAGATCATACTAAAATCAGAAGACAAGTTAGGGTAATTATCAAGTCCGGGTTTGAACATAATTCAGCAAATTGGCATAGAACAAAAAATCAGAAAGCTATGGCAGGGAATCAATTAATCGGAAAGGGGCAATAACACTTTTAGAAAACAGTGAAGAAGAAAACACATAAATCAATTACACGATTCGTAATTAAATTAAATAGAGACGATAGACAGTAGACGAAATAATGACATATAGACGAAACAGTGATACAAGAATATGGACAAAACAGTAACATATTAACAAAACATGGACTAAAACAATGACATATACATGATTTTATTTTGAAAAAATAAAGAAAAGACACAAAGGGAAGGGGGGGGGGGGTACCAGTGAGACTAGTTTGGATGAATTCCGGTGACTTGCCGGAATTTGGTTGGATTTTGGCGGGCTTGGAAATGGTCCAAACCCACATGAATCAATAACTCTCATCGAGAGTTATTGACTCATGTAGGTTTGAGTCATTGGCTCCGTCAGATTCGATCAGTAGGCAAAACCGTAGGGTTTCGATTCCTAGATCTAAGATTGGGGGATTTTGAGTGGTTTTCTGAGGAAACTAATTCTAGGAGATGCTTTAGGGGACAAAGGAGGTTATGTCGTGAAAATTTGGGGTCGATTGGTTGAGCTCCGTCGTCAGTAGCGATTTCCGGCCGACGGAGCAGTGTGGGGGAGCGGAGGAGTCGGGTGAGAGGTTAGAATACTATTAGCATGAAGATAGTTAACTTGTCCTAACTTTACAGATTTGTATTGTTACTTAATTCATGCGCCCTATCAATTTGTTTTCTAACATGTCTGGTATCCCTCTGAATTCAAGTGATAATCTGACTATTTTTCTTGATTGTTTCTATGATTTAACAAGGTTGTCCTAAATGACACCATGCACACTCAGTGTAATTAGGTCTGTTCAGAATTAACCTGTTTGAAACTATGCACTTTGCAAACCTTGCTTGTTTTCTGAATGCAGTTCTGTTTACAAGTTTTGTGTTTTAAACTTTATTTCTTCTGAAATCAGCACAGTTTTAAAATCTATCCCTATTTCCTTTTTGTTGGCACTATTTTAAAACTTCCACACTTAGTCCCTTAGGTTCTACCCAAAACCACCTCAATGTGAGCGGTGCTCAGTATCACGACCCAAATCCTAATTTAGGTCGCGATGACACCCAACTCCGCTGTCAGGCAAGCCAACCTTAATTGCTTGTGATCCTCTTTTTAATTTATCAAACATTTTCCAATACTTGTGAAATTTTAGAACTTAATTACGACATAAACAAGTGATTTAAACAACCATAATGAGAGAAATAACTAAATTTGTCATGACAAATAATTACAACCCAAAAAAAATATAATATCCACTACGTGGGTCTGCCAGGAACTAGCGTCACGAGTCTACGGGCATCTAATAGAAAAAAGTATTAAAAAGAAAGCACAAGTCAACCCTACTGTCTGATGAAATATAAACAGACATAGCAAAAGAAAAGAGGAACTCCAAGGTGCTGCCAGAGATAGCGCCAAGGAAAGCAGCTCACCGAGAAGTCCACACCAACTATAGGTTAGGGACGAACTCCGGATGAATACCCAGATGCACCTGCCTCAGAACCTGTACAATTAAGTAAAGAAGCGTAGCATGAGTACATAAACAAATATGTAAAAAGTGATTATCACGTCTAATCTCGAAGAAGTAGTGATGAGAGGTCGACGCGATACTTACCAGGGTAAAAACAATATAATTAAATGAATGTTGGGCAGGAGTAGCAGTCGTAGTAATCACAAAGACATGAAATATCAAGTATAAATATGTAATTACCTTTACATGTCAATTTTTTTACTAGCATATCACGTACGAAATCTCCTTTTCACATGAATCAATTTATACAAGTATCACAAAGCTCCTAGTCAAATATATAGCACATAGTATGCCGAAAGCTTACGACCGAAGCGTCGCGAAAATAAATTCGCATTGCCGAGGGTCGAACGGCTCGAACTATAGATGCATCTATTACCCCGATCGTGAATCGAACATGCGACGCGGTTGACATAATGATAGGGCTATCCCGCTCACGAATCATACATGTGACGCAGGTGCCCGTATACATACACAGAATTATCAAGAGTTCAGGGATTTAATAGAGATTATACTTGTAGACAAGAATTAAGCAATGTTAATTTTGAATGTAACTTTCCTAAATATTCTCATACAAATTCGAAGATACTAAGCAACTCAAAATACATTTAGGGTCACATATAAGGCACATAAAAATATGCTTGTGAGTCCTAAAACTACCCAACATAACATAGTAGTAGCTACGCACGGACTCTCGTCACTTCGAGCATGCGTAACCCCCGCAAATAAGGACATGCAATTATTTATAATCACCTATGGGGACAATTCCCTCTTACAAGGTTAGAAAGGAGACTTACCTCATTCCGAGCCTACTTTCCGGGTCAAGAACGCCCCCGAAACTCCAACCTCGTGTCCCAAGGACTCGAAACTAGTCAAATATGGTATACATGAATTAATCTATGCTCGAAAGTATGAAATTTCACTAATTAAGTAGTTATTTCAATCTACTTTGAAAAATCCCAAAATACACCCCTAGGCCCACATGCTCGGATTCCGGAAATTTCCGAAGGAAACACTTACCCATAACCTAAGGATCATTAATATATGGTTTTTGTATGATTCCATAGCTAGTTAGTGGGTAATTCCCCAAATTTCATAAAGCCCTATGTTTTAACTCTAACCCTTGATTTTCACTAATTAGGAGGTTATTCTACCCAGGAATTCATGTATTAAATTACCATTAGAGTAGAAATCACTTACCTTTCAGTAGCAAGGTCGTTTGGCTCTTTTCCAAGCTCTCAAGGTCGACTATGGAGGAAAGAAATCGAGTAAAAATGGTTCTTTCCGGTATTTTAAAAGACTTCACTGCCTACAGGGGTTCCGCACCTACAACTCGAGTACCGCACCTGCGGTCTCGCACCTACGAGGAGAATCTCGCACCTGCGGAATTGGACCAGGGGGTCTGGGCTCGCACCTGTGGAGAGGAGTCGGCACCTGCGGAGAGGAGCCCGCACATGCGGCTCCACTCCTGCGGGTTTTATCCGCACCTGCAAGAAATGGGCAGCCTCACCTGAAGCCGCACCTGCGAGGTAAGGACCGCATGAGCGGTCACGCACCTGCGACTGGGCAACCGCAGGTGCGGTCACACCAGATCAGGTGCACCATCAGCTATATATTGCTGGTTTTGGCCTCATTTGGTTCCCGGGCGGCACCTGGGCCCTCCCGAGCCCCCGTCCAAATAGACCAACAAGTCTCAAATCATAATACGGACTCGCTCGAGCCTTCAAAACACTCAAAACAATGCTAAAACTCAAAATCATACCTCGAAACCTCTAAAATCAAACTTAAGAACTTTAAGTTCTTGAATTCGCTAACAATGCACCAAACCGACCTATACTACTCGCAATGACACAAAATTTTGCAAGACAATCATAAATGACATAACGGAACTATTCCAGGTCTCGAAATTCCGTTTGGACCTTGATAACACAAAAACACGTTCCAAACCTCAATTTGAACTTAAGGAAACTCTTATTTCACTATTTGGCGCCGAAACGCTCCAGAGTCATCCAGAACCCATTTCGGACACATGCATAGGTCCGAAATCATCATATGAAGCTACCAGAACCGTCAAATCTCGATTCTGATGTCGTTTACTCAAAATATTGACCGAAGTCAAACCTGGCCTTAAAGGCTAGCCTTAAGGAACTAAGTGTTCCTATACTACTCTAAACACTTCTAAATCCCGAACCACCCGTCCCCACAAGTCATAAATCATTAAAAAAAACTACGGATCTTATTTAGGGGAACGGGGTCCTAGAACGCAAAACGACCAGTCGGGTCGTTACACTCAGGGTCCATGTGAGACTCCTGTGAACTCTAACACACTGGGAACTGGTTCCTAATCTCTTTTTAATCATCTCTGGATATTTGGTTCTTGTTTGAGCATGTCCCTAGGTCCCTGAGGCCCTTGTGAACTTTGACACACTGGAAACCTAGTTCTGTATGTGTTCTGGGTGAATCACTTATTATTAGCTATGTTTTCCCATGAAATAAGCCTCGAAATTGATTGGATTTGAAGGCTTGGTTCCCAAGTTTATTTGGTCCTAATGAAGGCTCCCATAGAGTATCTTATTACTATTGTGTAATTCTTTCATCACTTTGGTCTGTAATAAGTTTGTAACGAACAGATCCTGGGGTATATAGTAAAAACTAGGTAGGGTATTTATTTTCTTTGGTCAATTGGGGTAGAAATCCTACCAATAGGGTTTCATTTGTGCTTTTAACCATGTTTTTACATCATCTTTGTTAAAATTGTATGAGTATTGTACTACGCTTGCATATCAGAAATCCTACTTATAAGATTAAAATTGCATATTAGAAATTTTGCCTATAGGATTAAAATTGCATATTAGAAATCCTGTCTATAGGTTGCATTAATGTGTCCAATAAGTATATGTTAGCAATCATGCCCATAGGACCCTAATGTTTGATTCAATTATTTTCTGGCAATGTGCATAATTTCTGCCTATACACTTCTTAATAGATCTCATGCCTATTAGGTTAATTCAATTCAGTAATAGATATAATGCCTATGGGACTAAAATCAATTTCAAAACTAGAGATCATGCCTCTAGGATTTAAGTCAGTTCACTAATTAGATAGTATGTTTATAGGGTTAAAAGGAAATACAAGGCTATGAAACATGTCTATAAAACTAAAATCAGTTTGCGCTTAGAAATCATGCCTATGGGGTTATAATCAGCTCGACATTAGATATCATGCCTATAGCATTCTATTAATTGGTTCTGAATACAATCACCACTTTCAATCACTTAGACAGTGTGCATATAGGACATAATAACAATTCTGGATTCAAACTGTGATTAATTACCGTCTGAAGTGCCCAGATGATATACATTAAAATCGGTAGGAAAATGCTAGGTCCTAACACTCGCCTTAATAAAACTGTCTCTGTATATCTGTCTTCTCGCATAGATATCCTGCCTATAGGAATTTTAAAATTAATAAAGTTTGCCAAATCAATTTCATGCATTTGTTGTTTTATGTGTGGAGGTCAACATGAGCCCATATCTGTCGTTATCTGAATGTTTTAATTGTTTTGTTTGTCCCTTAGTCTTTAACAATTTTGAGCAACTAAGGTTTAGTCTAGGACAAACCCAAATAGAGGTCCTAATGCCTCCAGGGCCATATATTAGGGACGGGTAGTGCACGCGTAGGAAAATGTATACTTCCAAAATTGGGGAATCCGCCTTTGGGGCTACTATGCCGCTCCACGCCCAACCTCGAGAAGCCCGAAGCAGAATGTGAGGTATGACCCCGAAGTGTGTCCCTCGAGGGAGCACATCGAAGGCTTATTACGGCTGATCTCGGAGCAATACAATCGATGATCATCATGGAAAGGCGGGAAAACTCCCAAAAACACGTGGTTAGAGATGACCAGGTCTACAAGAATAGTACAAGTCTGTACCGTGACATTAAGTAGTTGTACCAACTGCATATCTTTGTAATAAATGCTTATGTACTATGTTGGGATTTCTCCTCCCATATAAAGGGGATCCTTGTTATTTTTTGCACACACGATAGTCAATACAAGGAACAAAGAACATTCTCCGCTCTCTAATTCAAACATTCTCCGTTGTTGATCGCTTTGGTTTATTACTTGAATTTATTGTGTTCTATTGGTTGTTTTTCATTTATTACTTATCATTGATAATAAATAGACTCACTCGAGTCCCTTAGAACTGTTATAGCTTCATCGGTCATTAACCAATTCCACCGAGCCTCGAACTCGAGACCCATCTCCTAACTCGAGACCCTGATTCAGGGCAGTCTAGTTTGCCCATTTCAATCCTTTATAGTTTTAACCTTTTTCTTTAGCTCACACTTAGCATCTATTACTTAACAACTAGCATTAAAATAAATCACATATTTTTAGAACCACATAATCAAATTTAATTTTAATTACCATTTTCAAGGTAAACAGTTTCGCGCCCACCGTGGGGCTAAAAATAATAGTGATTGTTTTAGTGCTGGTTCACTAAAAAACACAAGTTATTCTTCACACTTTTTCTTGTCCAAGAATCTTTGATTTCACGTCAAAATGTCTAACTCCGTAAATGCACACGAAAACAATGGTGCTGAGGACAATGGAGAGAACGATGTAGCGGGTTTTGGGCGCTGCTGTACAACCACAGAACCCTGAGGATGCATCTAACCCACCCCAATGGATGTGGGCTCACGCAACTCCCAACATGTCAATATTAGTTCCCACACTGATAGGGATATACGCCAGGAAAAAGAACAAGAGGTTCAGAAGACTCCAGCTCGAGAAGAAAGGAGGTTAGCCTTCACATTATTTTTTAAATGTTGCAAGCGCAACAGTTGGCGATTGCTCAGCTTCAAAGCCATCAAAAAACCCAAACTACAGTAGCACCGAGAACGGCTCCTCGAGTTGAACAGGCGTCGGAGAGGTCAAGCAACTACGAGTCAGAAGCCGACCTCGCTATTATAAAGATGCTCGAAGACCTCACAAAGAGGATTGAATCAGGAGAAAAGAAAATAGAAGCCAAGGACAAAGAGGTGGAGACCTACAACACGAGGGTCAATCAGATCCCAGGCGCATCCCTAATTCTGAAGGGTATAGATTCGAAGAAGTTCGTGCAAATGCCTTTCCCATCAAATGCGGCTCCAAATCACATCCCGAAGAAATTCAGAATGCCCGATCTCCCGAAATACAACGGGACCTCGGACCCCAACGAGCACATCACTGCCTACACTTGTACCGTAAAGGGGAACGACTTGCAGGAGGACGAGATTGAATCTGTTCTATTGAAAAAGTTTGGAGAAACAATGTCAAAAGGGTCCATGATGTGGTATCACAACCTTACCCGTAATTCGATAGACTCGTTTGCCATGCAGTCAGACTCTTTCATAAAGGCACATGTTGGTGCCATCAAGGTTGCAACTAGGAAGTCTGACGTCTTCAAAATTTAACAGAGAGAAAATGAGATGCTACGGGAGTTTGTAAATCATATCCAAATGGAGGGAATGGAGTTACCACCGGTCTCCGATGACTGGGCAGTACAGGCCTTCACCCAAGGCTTGAATGAATGGAGCTCGATAGCTTTGAAAAATCTGAAGCAGAACTTGGTTGAGTATCAAGCCGTCACCTGGGCGGATGTCCACAACCGATACCAATCGAAGATCAGGGTCGATGATGACCAATCAGGGGCCTCTTCGGGCTCGGTATATCTTAGAAAGCTCCCAACCAAGGAACCAAGGTCAAACAAGGAAAGGTACCAATCGTACACTAAGGATAGAAGAAACTCCCCAAGGCGCAACATAGCTCGGAATGACCGAAGGATAGACCGATGTCAGAATCCTTGGGGACTCGTGAGCCGAATCGGCTTCGATGGACACACAGGGCTGGTGGAGGAACCCCAGTTATCAGAGTACAACTTCAATGTTGATGTTTCAGACATCTTGTCGGCCATAAGTAAAATAAAAGACACCAGGTGGTCGAAGCCCGTATTTTTAGAATCATCGCAAAGTAACCACAACTTGGTGTGCGAATTCCATGGCACACACGGTCATAGGACCGAAGATTGTATACAGCTTCGGGAGAAAGTAGCCAGATTAATCAACAAAGGGCATCTCCGAGAGTTCCTCAGCAACTGAGCTAGAAATCAATTTTAGGAAAGAGAAACGAACAGGAAAAATTAGACAGAAGAGCCACAACAGGTTATCCACATGATCATGGGAGGAATCGACACCCCACAATAACCCCTTATCAAACAAACCAAAATATCCATCACTAGGTAAAAGAGAATGCGAGGGTACATACCCGAGGACGCTATCACATTTAACAATGAGGACATCGAGACCATGTCACAACCTCACAATGACGCGTTGGTAATTTCTTTTCTTATGAATACATTTCAAATTAAACGCGTGCTTGTGGATCCAGGTAACTCGACCAACATAATCAGGTCGAGGGTGGTGGAGCAACTCAGACTGCTAGACCAGATCGTGCCCGCCTCTCAAGTCCTAAATGGATTCAACATGGCAAGCGAAACAACCAAAGGGGAGATCACCCTCCCGACCAACGTGGCCGGCACAACTCATAATACTAAGTTGCATGTCATTCATAGAGACATGAGATACAATGCCTTGCTCGAAAGGTCGTGGATACACTGCATGAGGGTAGTAACATCAACCCTTCATCAAATTATGAAGTTTCTAACCAAATAGGGAATAAAGACGGTGTACGAGGAGCAACATGCAGCAAAAGAGATTTTAACGGTATACGACGTGGTACCGGCATCGACACCTTCTATTTCAAAGGGGTCAAAGGGTCTGCAAACAGCTAAATAACAGTCGTAGGTTACATTCCCGGATGCACCCGAATTTGTGAGTAAAGGACCGTACCACGTCCTTAGATCAAACAGATGAAGCGCCATCGAGGCTGGAATGCCATCGCGCACATCGATGCTGGAACGCCATCGCTTCTAAGGTATAAATGTCCCCCGTTTCATTTCCATTTTATACTGACATATATGCAAGTATCCGATGAAAGGAATAGAAGCACCTTCCTGTTTGAAGATCTTAGGTTTTAAAGCATGCGTTTCACTCTTTTTCTTCGGTCGAATTTTATCCTGTAAAGGGTTTTACCGGCAATGTTTTTAACGAGGCAACATTTATGTGCTACCAAAGGAAAACTTAAGAAAGTATTCAAGTCTTCTCTCCAATCAATCTCAAATACTAGTGGTCATAGCCCTGGGAGATCGCCTCCTTGGAGAAATCGAAGCGAACCAAAAAGAGGTTTGATAGGAAAATGATGTATCGGGCCAAACAGTAAAATCAACCGTGTCCGCATAGAATAATTGAACCCTCGACAGTGAAAATATGTATGCTTGTACCAAGTAAATCAAAGGAGTATATTTTTCCATCAAAACACCTTATGATTCAAAGAAATTGTTATTATCACAAGGAAAGGACCCAGGGCCAAAAAACCATCGATGTCTCTAGGACTGACATTGACTGCCACCCAATCGAGTTATCAAAGCTCGAGGCCATAAGACCCCAAACGGGTGACCTCGGGCATGATCAAAACTCTAAGTGCTACGGGCATTATCAAAACTAAAAGTCCTACAAGCATGATCAAACTGTAAGTCCTACGGGCATGATCAAAACTGTAAGTCCTACGGGCATGATCAAAACTGTAAATTATACAGACATGACCAAAACTGTAGGTCCTATGGGCATGATCGGAACTGTAAGACCTCAAGTAAGGCATGTCAAAATCATATAACCTTGCAAAAGGCACAGTCCCGATTGAAAAGCCAAGGCTATATATCCGAACTTGTAAGACCCCTAAAAAGGCATACCCTTATTATAGACATCGAGGGTACCTCACTCGGGCACTAAAAGGCTCCGGCCAAACACGATGACCACGGTCATAAAGCTCCGGCCAAACACAGCGACTACGATCGTAAGGCTCCAACCAAACTAACTCGACTGGGGGACACCTGACTGTCGCAGTAAAATCAAATCCTTCAAAGTTACTTCGGAAAGAACCGGTTAAATCAGGCTACCCTCGGCATAAGAAAAAAGAGCTTCGATCATATTCATGTCAACTCCAAACAATGAAAAGGCTTCAAAAAAGTTCAACCATAGGGCAAAACCTTCTGAGGTGCTCATTTATCGTCACATAACGACTCACAATCTAGGTTCTTATCGAGTCGTCTAAGAGTTAGACAAACACAAAAATTTCAAAGTCTCTAATGAGGGAAAATATAGCCATACTAAAGGTCGTATCGAACCAACGTGTAAGAGCCTTGACGCTAGCTTAAAAATGCCTAAGGGTAAATACATATGGGCCCACGAGCCAGCCTAAAAAGCCTCTAGGCTAATTCAACAATTCTAAGGGTCGATGAGCTCGAGTCGAAACCCGATTCGAGGTATGAGACCAAAACAATTAACTAAATTGCCTAAGGGAAAGAACATTGGACCCTACGGGCCAATATCAAAAAGCCTACGGGCAAACCTTAAAAACGCTTAAGGGCGAAGGCATAAGTGCCTACGGGCCAACCTAGCAAGCCTCAGGGCCAATTCGTAAACTTAAAGGTTTTACCTCGAAGTCCAAATCATTTGGCTTATGGCCAACGTACGTCAAAATTTGGAAGACAAGAAATACAAACATAAGTAGAGGAAAACTCACGAAAGGAGAAAACCATAAGGTTTCCTTTTATATATACTCATATTACAAATATACATCCACAATACTCCCACAGGGTGATTCATGCAAGGAAGAAACAAGGGAAACCTAGCCTATCCTCGGGACCAGCTCCCTCAAGGGTCCTCAAATATCAACATCGGCATCTGGTGAAAGGAAAAGCTTGGCGTCGACCTCATCCGCCTCAGCTTGCTTTATCTCCTCCGAGAGATCGAAGCCCCTGGTCTGTATCTCTTCGAGGGTTTCCCCACGAGATCTACACCGGGCATATTCCCTATTTCTCCTCTCTCTATCAAAGGCTCCCCTCAGCTCAGCCCGAGCATCGGTAGCAACTTTTAAATAAATTGCCACTTTCTTGCCGGCCTTTGCTCGAGCTTCTTCAGCTTGGGCCTGGGCATCGATAACTTCGGTTTTCATTTGCAAAAGTTCAGCATTGATGCAAGTTTGGATCTTTCTCACCATAACTGAGTTGTCTTCAAAAGCATTCCGAAGATGCACTTCGAGGGCAGAAGCATTCTTTTTGGCCGCAACATGGGCGTCCATCTGAGTCCTTAGCTCACTACACTCATGTTCGGCTTGACCAAACTTGTCCCAAAGGCACTTCAGGTCCTCTGTATTTCTCTACAGCTAGAGAATCAGAATATTACTCTCCGAAGTTAGGAGAAGAAATATGCATATCGTCAAAATGAAGGTTACCTGTCTCTCGAGACGGCGTTCGTAGTCATGGCTCCGACTCATCTTGTACCAAATATGTATCAACTCCTATGCTCGTTTATTACAAAGGATCCTGAGGGTTTTCTCCACATCCAAGGATTTTCTCAACCTGGTTTCACAGCTGAGCAGCTCAGACTTGTAAAAGGCCTGTAAATGGTACGCTTCAGTTAAAAACTGAAAGTACGAAATTGAGAGATCAGAGAATCATCAAATCTCACCATAGAGCAGAGCCGCTGAGCCTCCTCAAAATTCGAGCGTGCATCTACTGGCCTGGCCTCGTCGGCCCCAGTCCATCCACTCTTAATGAAAAAATGATTGCTCGAGACCCGCACTCGGTTTCGGCGGCCCCTGGCCCCGAACATCCCTCGAAGCACCTTCGATGGGAGAAGAAGATTGGGGTAAAAGTTCCTCACCCCTCGAAATGCCTTCGACGGGGAAGGAAGTTGTTGGCGAAGGACCCTCACTCCTTCCCTCTCGTGGAACCTTTCCCTCAGGGGGTTCAGGCACAATGGTTTCGGCAACCTCGGAAGGATCCTTGGTTCGAACCATCGGCGCAGAACCATCCTCCTCGGGAGTACTAATGCCCACGAAATGGCCAATGTATATGAGGCCCTCTTCAGCAACGAAATCTTCCTTAGGCCTACGGGAAAGTTCCGCCTCGAGGTGAATGTCTCCGTCCATCGAAGATATTCTCCGCTTATTATCTTCTCTCTGCTCCGAAGTCGACGACCCTCTCCTCTCCTCAAAGGGGCACGACCTCATCTTGGAAAATCTGCCAATTCCTGTGGTGACAAAGTTAATATATATAAAACATAAAGTACCTTTCATGAAAGTAAACCACACGACACGTACCATGGTGTTTTACTTCTCATCTGCTCTTCGACAGATCGCGCCACTTGTGCTCGTCATATGATGAGGAAGCTTCCAACTTACGACTCCAATTCACAAGATCGGTGATCTCCTCTGGCATCCACAGAATTGTTGCGAGGGAGAAAGAGAAACATCCTTGTTAACCAACAAAAGCAAAGGCACCGAGTTTTCAACGTAGTACTTACATTGGAAGTTCCATCTTTCTGGAAATGGCATGAAATCGGTAGGAATAATGTCGGTGGTCCTCACTCGAATAAATCGGCATAACCACCCTCAATTTCATTCCTCGTCATCACTAGCAATGAAAGGTCTAGTGGATAGACGTCGTAATGCTATCAGTCCTTGATAATGCAGAGGCTGATACAACCTAATAAGATGACTAAGGGTGAAGTCAAGCTTCACTTTTTCAATGAAGGACCTCATCATCAACACTATCCGCCAAAAGTGCGGATGAACTTGAGCCAAAGTAACCCGATATCCGAACTTGAAAGACCCCTAAAAAGGCATACACTCGATAAAGACGCCGAGGGTACCTCACTCATGGACTAAAAGGCTACGGCCAAACACGATGACCACGGTCATAAATCTCCGGCCAAACACAGCGACTACGGTCGCAAGGCTCCGGCCAAACTAACGCGACTCAGCGATGCCTGACTATCGCCGTCAAATCAAATCCTTCTAAGTTTATTAGGAAAGAACTGGTTAATTCAGGCTACCCTCGGCATAAGAAAAAAGAGCTTCGATCATATTCATGTCAGCTTCAAATAATGAAAAGGCTTCGAAACAGTTCAACCATAGGGCAAAACCTTCTGAGATGCTCATTTATCGTCACATAACGAGTCACAATCTAGGTTCTTATCGAGCCGTCTAAGAGTCAGACAAACACAAAAATTTCAAAGTCTTTAACGAGGGAAAATATAGTCATACTAAAGGTCGTGTCGACCCAACGGTAAGAGCCTTGGCGCCAGCTTAAAAACGCCGGGGCAAACACATATGGGCCCACGAGCCAGCCTAAAAAGCCTCTATGCTAACTCAAAAATTCTAAGGGTCGATGAGCTTGAGTCGAAACCCGATTCGAGGAATGAGCCCAAAACGATTAACTAAATTGCCTAAGGGCAAACGCATTGGAGCCTACGGGCCAATATCAAAAAGCCTACAGGCAAACCTTTAAAACGCTTAAGGGCAAAGGCATAAGAGCCTACGGGCCAGCCTAGCAAGCCTCGGGGCCAATTCGTAAAATTAAGGGTTTTACCTCGAAGTCTAAATCATTTGGCTAATCGACAACGTACGTAAAAATTTGGAAGACAGGAAAGACAAACTCAAGCAGAGGAATACGCACGAAAGGAGAAAACCATAAGGTTTCCTTTTATATATACACATATTACAAATATACATTCACAATACTCCCACAGGGAGATTCACGCAAGGAAGAAACAAGGGAAATCTAGCCTATCCTCGGGACCAGCTCCCTCGAGGGTCCTCAAATATAAAATCGGCATCAGGTGAAAGGAAAACCTTGGCGTCGACCTCATCCGCCTCAGCTTGCTTTAACTCCTCCGAGAGATCGAAGCCCCTGGTGTGTATCTCTTCGAGGGTTTCCCTCCGAGATCTTCACCGGGCATATTCCCTGTGAGCACGTGATTTTTGCCTATCGTATAATCCTAAAAAAATCTTAGTAAATTTATTAGTTTTATGGGTTTTATGAATTCTGATGCTATTTGTGAATTCATTTTATATTATGTAGTCAGAATTCATCATTAAATCTATAAATAATTTAAAATGGTTTGATTAAGCACATAACCTTGGCTACTATTTAAATAAATATAATTGTTTGATACAAAATCAATTAATATTCAAATTCTTAATTTAATTATTTCTTTCAACAAAATCGTGAAAAATTACCTTTTAAATGATTAGGATTAAATTGAATGGTGTGAGCTTAATAGAATTAATAGCAAAATTATCTTATAATCAATTGTTACACTTTAATCTTAACTTAGTTAATTAAACTAGTTTAAAAAAATCAAGTAAAAAACGGACCTGGGCTAGAACTGCCCAGGCCCAAGACCATTTACCCAATGACCCGACCCTACCGGCCCAACCTCCCTCTCACTATAACCCTAAAGATAGAACCTAATCTCCATCAGATCGATCCCCCTAGCTGCGCCGTTTGCCCCTCCCCTTCTTCTCCCTTTCCCCCTTTAAGAGATCAAAAATTCCCCTTCCCCGTCACGCTAATTTCTCAACATCACCCACAGACACAATAACTTCTTGAAATCAGAAAATCCCTGATCTTGAAGAGCACCAGCCGTCCCCCTTCATCTTCATCCTAAAGAAGAGAGAATCAGCCTCCTCCATTTCAAAACCCCGATGCTGTTGCTTGTTTCTTCATCTTCTTCTTCACACAAATTTGGAGACGTCTTATTTATAAAAAATAAATAAATTATGAGAATTACAAGGTTTGAATGCGAGATCTGAGATGCAATTTCGAAAATAAAAACAGAAGAAAGACCTTTGTTTCCTCTTCTAGATTTCAGTTCAAAATGGGTTTAAATGAATCGAGTTCGTCGCTATTGTTGATCACCGTTGATTTTTGCTGCTGCGTTGCCACTTTGCCGAGTCTGTAGCTTGATTTCCTTGCTTCTTTGGTCAAGCCTTTATTTGGGAGCTTCAGTATTGCTTTCTTTTCTCATGCTAGGTAAGTTTTTGACTCCTTTGTATCATGCCTTACTTGAATGATAAAATTTCTTTTTTGAAATCTTGAATGAAATTTGCTTCTGTTGTTCAATCTCCACTTATGTGATTTTGTAAAGATAAATTGGTCATCATATTTAAATATGCTCATGTTTGACTTGTTCAGTGATTCATTACCTGAAAGCACATCATTGGTGTTATTATTTGGGTTTGGTTATATGGATTTTGTCGCCGTAGAGAATTTCTCACCCAAGTTTCTCTGTCGCACTTTGTGGGTTGCGTTGTGGTGTTTAATAACAAAGTTGAAGCTTCTGTTAGTATTGGTATGAGTTCCCTGTTGGACAATGAAAGGCCAAAATTATTTTTCTTTATTTAGGACTTAAGTTTGTGATTTCTTATTTTATTGGAATGGACCAACCCTTCTAATTGTAGCAGCTATTTACTGCTTTCATTCAATATCGATCAGTCATTTTTGCTGTTTCATTAGGGATTTTGGACTCATGGTTCTGATTAATCTCATTGATTAGCAGCCTATTATGGCCCAATATGTCCTGAACTTGAACGGAGCTCTTTTGAAATGTCTGCATAACTTTGCCATCTATATCTTTTGAAATCAGTTCAGTTATTTACCGTGTAACACTACATGGGGCTGATGCAAAGGTGATTATGTTCTTCTTACTTGTGCTTCACACCTTGTTTATATAACTAAGATGTTTTCTTTTTGTGTGGTCATAACTAGCTGTCGTTTATATCATTTTGCAATCTTTTTACGTTGGCAAACCTATGTAATCACTCAGTTTTTCCAATACTGTTGTCTATGAGATTCTGTGATAGTGTCTATTTGTTGAGTGCGACTGACAGATGGGATGATAACGTATTTTTCTTATTATATATAGTATTTGTGGGAACTAGCGTCAGATTACTAATTAAGTAATTCCTTTATGAAATGTTTTCATTTATGAGTCAAGGATGCACCTTTGTCTGCACTCTACAATGTAATTTAACATTTTTGCTGCAAATTTATCACATAGCACTCTCATATATAATTTAAAATCTTCGGCCGTTGTTTTCTGTTCGAAGAGTAAATGATCTGCATGAGCATTTGTTCACTTATTTCTATGGAAAATGTCCATCGTCGTTAATTTCGAGTTTGAGTTAATGTTGAACTATTTTTGATGCATAAAGTTAGAATAAATTCGTGCGCATTTCATGTGACCCGACCATAACTTCGAAGATTAAAATGAACATGTTATGAATTGAAGACAAACGTTTGTTTAAGAGGGGGAGAATGTAACGACCCATCCGGTCATTTTGCGTATAAGGATCCAGTTTCCTTAAATGAAAACTTACATAGCTGATATTCGTGCTTTATCACATACGGGAGCGGGTGGTTCAGGATTTGGGGATTGTTAGGGTGATTTAGGAACACTTGGTTACTTAAGGTTGGCCTATTTTGCCAAGTTTGACTTCGGTCAACATTTTGAGCGAACGACCTCGGAATCAAGTTCTGAATGCTCCAGTATCTCCGTATGATGATTTCGGAGTTGAGCGTATGTTCGGCTCGGGTTTTCGATGACCCAGGAGCATTTCCGCGCCCCAAATGGAAATCAGGATTTCCTTATGTTTGAAATTTGAGTCGGAACGTGATTTTGCGCTATCGAGGTCCGAACAGAATTTTGGGACAAGGAGTATTTCCGTATAGTGATTCATGACTTGTCTGCAAAATTTGAAGTCATTCCGAGTAGTATAGACCCGTTCGGCGCAATGAAGTGAATTTTAGAATTTCTTAAGTTCTTAAGTTGATTCAATTCGGTTTTGGGGTTGCATTTTGAGTTTCGTTGTTGTTTTTCATGTTCCAGAAGTTCGAGCGAGTCCGTATCATGAATACAGACTTGTTGGTGTCTTTGAACGGGGTCCCGAGGGGCTCGGGTGAGTTTCGGACTCCTCGGAGTTAATTCCAAAATACTAGAATTTTTCTGTCTGGTTTTCTTCAGTGCGTTTGCAGGCAATCAGCTGCGATCGCACAAGAGGTTGGACATGGGTGTGGGAGAATGACCTGTACAATCGCACAGGTCTATCCGCGATCGCACAGGGTATGCTTTGACTGGGCACTTTTTGTTCTCCGCGATCGCAGCCCTCACCCCCGCAATAGCACAAAGCTACCTACCCCCCTCCCTGCTGCTACTCTCTACGAGCGCCAGCCTTCAGCTGCGATCACACATTGCTTCTAGAGGGCCCTGGGCAATTTCACTGTGCGAATGCACTGGCCCAACTGCGATCGCATAGTACAAGCAGCTGGGCAGTGTATTTTAATACGGGACCTAGCCCATTTCTCCTCCATTTTCATCTTTCTCCCCAAGTTTTAGAGAGATCTTCAAGGGACCTTCCTCCATTATTATCAAGGTAAGTAAATTCCATAGTTTCATGGTTATAACATCAATTCCTAATGAAATTTGCTTCTAAATTATCCCAAAAATTCATGGAAATTGATAGAAATTTAGGGATTTTGGGAAGTTATGAATTATCCATTTTTGCCATGAATTCTAGCAAGAACTTGCATAATTATGATCCTTAGACTCCGGGTAATTGATTCCTTCAAGAATTTTCGAAATCTGAATGTGTGGGCCTGGGGTCGAAATGCCGAAAATTGTCAAGAATGCTTAATTTTGGGATTTCTTGTTAATTCTCCTTCTTGGAACTGAAATTGATTCAATTATACCATGTTTGGCTAGTTACGAGCCGTCGAGAGTAGATTTCGGAGATTCGGGCGCATCCTTGATTCGAGGGGTGATATCGTCACGAGGTGAGTCTACTTACTAACCTTAATTGAGGGAATTGTTCCCATAGGTGTTCTATGTGTTGTATGTTTGTGTTTGGGGGCTACGTGCGTACCACGTGACAAGAGTCTGTACGTAGAAACTACTATTGTCACGTCCAGGTAGCTTAGGACAACAACATGCCATGTATTCTGCCTTAAATGAACTATCTGCTTAGATTCATGCTTTTATATATGTTACTGTTTCCCCGAGCTTTAATTTACTTAAATAATTGGAAAGGATTGTGGTGAAATGAACTTTACATTTTGTTTGCGCATGTTGTCGCTTCATAATTTACATCCCACGAGCAATATGTAATTTCCTTCACTTTTATGGGAGCGGGCCGTACGCCACGGCGGATTTATAGTGCACTCTTAGTACGGGCCGGTCGATCCCCCGCAGTTCACCGGGATTTAATTAAGAATGCACTTTTGGTGTGGGCCGGTCGATCCCCGGCAGTGCATGGACGAAGTTACACTCTGATATAATATGATTACATTGATAGACGCACTCTTGGTACGGGCCGGTCGATCCCCGGCAATGCCTAGGCAGGATTATTGTTAAGCATGCACTCTTGGTACGGGCCGGTCGATCCCCGACAGTGCATAGATATTCTTCCTCATGACTCCGACCGGTTGTCTTACTCATGTGTGCGCATGACTGTTTGGTACCGTTTTCCTAATTTATGATTTGACAGATGTTTGGGGAAAAGAGACAGGTGAGTTGTTACTGCTTTCAGTATTTACTTGGAAACTCTGTATTCTCTTTACAATTGTGGTTTACTATTTACATGTCTACTGCTTTCCTTATATCTTGTTTTATACTATTACTGTTGGACCTTAGTGAGTATCGAGTCGACTTCTCGTCACTACTTATTCGAGATTAGACGGGATATTCACTGGGTACATATTTATTTATGTACTCATGCTGCACTTTCTTTTCTTCTGTACTTGACTGTACAGGTCCGGAGGCTGGTATACCTGATTATCAGGCCGGTGCTAGGTATTGATTGCGTGATCATACTTCACGGTGAGCTTCTCTTCCTGGTGACTTCCTGGCAGCACCTTGGAGTTTCTTTTGTCATGTTCTCTGTCTATTTCATTCAAACTAAGGCCCTGTATTTATTTTTAGTCATTGTATATTCAGTAGTTGCCCGCGACACTAGTTCCTGGCACACACGTAGTTTGTATTTTGGGTTTGGGCTGTGTATCTATATATGTTCTTCGGTTTGGCTCTATGCCTTCATATTTTCATGATTTTTAATGTCATATCATGCTAGCATTATGTTAATTGTTTAAAATTGGTAATTTCCGACATGTTTAGATCAGACGGGCAAGGGGATAACATCTAGTGTCTTATATATTGGCTTGCCTAACCCCGTTGTTGGGCGCCACCACGACCTGAATTAGGATTTGGGTCGTGACAACGTGGTATTAGAGCTTTAGGTTCACGTAGTATCACGAGTCATGGGTAAAACCAGTAGAGTCTTGCGGATCGGTACGGAGACGTCTGTACTTATCTTCAGGAGGCTACAGGGCGTTAAGAAACTCCTCCTTGTTCAGATCCTATCGTGCAATCTATGATGTACTCAAATTTATCTTCTACTCTCTCACAGATGGTGAGGACGCGTGCTTCTCATGTTCCTGATCTAGGGGAGGCTTCTAGCCCCGCCGCTTGAGGCCGTGGTAGGGGCAGGGGTGGGGCTCCTATTCGAGGTAGGGGATGAGGACGTCCCAGAGCTGTACTAGTTGCACCGCTTGAGGATCCTATTATCGAGGAGCATGATGAGTTTCCTTCAGTTGCTCCTGCTCCAACGGATATTATGACGGCGGCAGGCTTCCAGGAGGTCATGGGCCGTATGTTGAGATTTATGGACACTATGTCCCAAGCAAGCGTACTTCCGGCAGACCCTGCTACTTCCCAAGCGGGAGGGGGAGTTCAGACCCCCACCGCTCAGGCCACCAGACAGGAAGCAACACATCACACTCCGGGTACACCGCCCATGGGTAGAGTTCAGCCTATCGTAGCATAGCCAGATCCTAGGCCAGTCGCAGAGGGTGACCAGGCAGAAGATGCTTGATAGATGGAACCGACTTCGCCCCCTAGTCTTTGGGGGTGAGAGGGGTGAGGATGCCCAGGATTTCATCGACAGGTGAAGGGACAAACTGCACAATATGAGGATACTAGAGTCACATGGGGTGGACTTCACCACATTTCAGCTTGAGGGAAGAGCTCGCCGCTGGTGGCAGTCATATGTTCTTAGCAGGCCAACGGATTCTCCTTCTGTCATTTGGAGTCAAATCACTTAGCTATTCTTGGACAAATACATTCCACCGTCTGAGAGAGAGGAGCTTCGGGGTCAGTTTGAGAGGTTAGAGCAAGGGCAGATATCTGTGACGGATTATGAGGTGAGGTTTTTAGAGTTATCCCGCTATGCTCTCATGATATTGCCCACTGAGGCCGAGAGGGTGCGACGGTTCGTGGCAGGCTTACATTCGGGTATCAGTACCTCCAAGGCCAAAGAGTTAGAGATGGGTACCCCATACCAGCTTGTAGTCGAGGTAGCTCGACGGATTGAGGGTTACCTAGGAGGAGCAGGGAGCAAGGTCAGCAGAACAAGAGGGCCAGGTTCACAGGTGACTTCAGGGGTGCTCCAGCTCGGGGCAAAGGTCAGTTCGGAGGCGGCTAGTTCAGTAGGCCTTCATATTCAGCACCTCCACTACCTCCCAGGGGTATTTTAGCGAGGCCTTAGTTTAGTGCCATGCCAGAGTGCCCTTATCATCCACCAGCCATCCAGGGTGCACCCAGCGGCTACTCCCGCCTACAGAGATCCTCCGGTTCCTATTTCAGTGCCTTGTTAGATAATTCTTACCGCCTTCCAGCTATTCAGGGTTCTTCTTCTTTGGGATAGCAGACTGTGGCACCTAGAGGTTATTTCGAGTGTGGGGCGTTGGTCCATATAATCAGGCAGTGTCCCAGGTATCGGGGCAAGGCTGTGCAGCAGAGTCACCATCCTATGATCTTAGCACCACCAGTTCGACCACCTAGGGGTGGGGGTAAGGTTGGCAGGGGCCGTCCTAGAGGGGGGAGGTTAGTCAGGAGGGGTTCAGTCAGCTCCAGCTCGATCTGGGGGAGCTCAATCTTCGAGTGCTTCAGCCAGATTCTATGCTATTACGGCCAGATCAGACGCAGTGGCCTTAGACGCTGTGATTACAGGTATTATTTCAGTCTGTGGTAGAGAGGCTTCAATATTATTTGACCTAGGATCCACATACTCGTATGTTTCAACGTTGTTTGCCCATTCTCTGGATGTTCGTCGTGAGTCCTTGGGTTCTCCCTTGTATGTGTCCACTCCTGTGGGCGATTCTGTGGTAGTAGACCGGGTCTATCGATCTTGTGTGATTGCTTTCTGTGGGCTTGAGACCAGATCCGACCTGTTATTACTTGATATGGTTGATTTCGAGGTGATTTTAGGCATGTATTGGCTATCTCCATATCATGCTGTGTTGGATTGCCACGCTAAGACAGTTATATTAGCCATGCCGGAGTCGCCGAGGTTGGAGTGGAGAGGTTCTTCAGTGAGTGCTTTCAGTCGGGTCATTTCCTTTATGAAGGCTCGACACATGGTCGATAAGGGTTGCTTAGCTTATCTTTCTTTTGCGAGACACCACCGCCGAGTCTCCTACCATTGATTCAGTGCATGTTTTTCGAGAGTTTCCGGATGTGTTTCCTTAAGATCTTCCAGGCATGCCTCCAGATCGAGATATAGACTTATGCATTGATTTGGCTCTAGATACTCATCTTATTTCTATTCCCCCTTATCGTATGGCTCCTAAGAAGCTAAAGGAGTTGAAGGAGCAGCTTGAGGAGTTTTTGGCCAAGGGGTTTATCAGGTCGAGTGTGTCGCCGTGGGGTGCTCCAGTCTTATTTGTGAATAAGAAGAAGGATGGGTCTATGCGGATGTGCATTGACTATCGTCAGCTAAATAAAGTGACCATCAAGAATAAGTATCCCATGCCGTGCATTGATGATTTGTTTGACCAGTTGTAGGGTGCTCATGTGTTTTTTAAGATTGATATGAGATCGGGTTATCACCAGTTGAAGGTTCGGGCTTCTGATGTTTTGAAGACGGCATTTCGCACCAGATATGGCCATTATGAGTTCTTAGTGATGTCCTTTGGCTTGACTAATGCCCCAGCAGCATTTATGGACTTGATGAATAGGGTGTTCAAGCCGTTTATCGACTCCTTCATTATTGTTTTCATTGACGATATACTGATCTACTCACGAAGCCTTGGTGAGCACGAGCAGCATTTTAGAGTTGTGCTTCAGACCTTGTGAGAGCAGAAGTTATATGCTAAGTTCTCCAAGTGCGAGTTCTGGTTAGAGTCTGTTGCATTTTTGGGACATGTGGTTTCCGGAGAGGGTATCAAGGTTGATCCGCAGAAGATTGAGGCAGTTCAGAGTTGGCCACGTCCTTCTTCAGCTTTAGATATCAGGAGTTTTCTGGGTTTAGCAGGCTATTACCGTCGATTCATGGAGGGATTCTTCTTTATTGTAGCTCCACTGACTAGATTGACTTAGAAGAATGTCCCGTTTCAATGGTTCGACGATTGTGATTTGAGGTTTTAGAAGCTCAAGTCAGCATTGACCTCAGCACCAGTTCTGTCATTGTCTTCCAAGTCTGGGATGTACACTATGTATTGCGACGCCTCGCGCGTCGGATTGGGATGTGTGTTGATGCAGGTTGGCAGGGTTATTGCGTATGCTTCGCGCCAATTGAAGGTTCATGAGGTGAATTATCCTGTGCACGACTTAGAGTTGGCGGCGATTGTTCATGCTTTGAAGATTTGGCGGCACTACTTGTATGGTGTATCTTGTGAGTTCTACACTGACCACCGTAGTTTGCAGTACTTGCTGAAGCAGAGGGACCTTAATTTGAGGCAGCGGAGGTGGATTAAGTTGTTAAAAGACTATGATCTCACTATTTTGTATCACCCGGGTAAGGCGAATATAGTAGAAGATGCTTTGAGCAAGAGGGCAACGAGTATGGGTAGCTTGGCCTACATTGCAGCTAAGAAGAGACCTTTAGCCTTGGATATTCAGTCCTTGGCCAATCGCCTGGTGAGATTGGATCTTTCAGAGCCTCGTCGAGTTCTAGCTCATGTGGTTGCTCAGTCTTCGTTACTGGGAGAGATTAAGGCTCGACAGTTTGATGATCCATGTCTGGCCGAGCTTCAGGATACAGTGGTCCAGGGTAAGGAAAAGGAGGTTACCTTGGGCGAGGGAGGTGTTTTGAGACTTCATGGCCGATTGTGTGTTCCAGATATTGATGGCCTGGGGGAGAGGATTCTAGCAGAGGCGCATAGTTCTTGGTATTCTGCAGATCCCGGGGCGACGAAGATGTATCGTGATTTGAAGAAGCATTACTAGTGGAGGAGAATGAAGAAGAATATAGTGTTGTATGTGGCTAGGTGTCTCAACGGTCAGCAAGTCAAGTACGAGAACCAGAGGCAAGGAGGCTTGTTTCAGCAAATGCCCATTCCTCAATGGAAATGGGAGCGCATCACCATGGACTTCGTGGTTGTGTTGCCTCGGACTTTGCGGAAGGTTGACGCGTTTTGGTTCATTGTGGATAGATTGACCAAATCGACGCATTTCATTCCTGTGGATACTACTTATACGACAGAGAGGCTGGCTCAGATTTACATTCGAGAGATTGTCCGATTTCATGGTGTGCCAGTGTCTATTATATCATATTGAGGTCCTCAGTTCCCTTCGCACTTCTGGAAGGCTTTGCACAGCGAGTTGGGTACTCAGATAGACCTCAGCTCAGCATTTCACCCTCAGACTAATGGCCAGTCAGAGCGTACAGTTCAGATTTTGGAGGATATGCTCAGGGCTTTTGTGATTGATTTTGGAGGTCAACGGTACCAGTTCTTGACTTTGGCAGAGTTTGCATACAATAACAGCTATCAATCCAACATTGAGATGGCTCCATTTGAGGCGTTATATGGTCGGCGATGTCATTCTCCTATCGGGTGGTTTGAGCCTGGCGAGGCCAAGTTATATGGCACAGATTTGGTGAGAGATGCCTTGGAGAAGGTGAAGATTATTCAGGAGAGGCTCCGCACATCTCAGTCTAGGCAGAAAAGCTACGCAGATCAGCGGGCACATGACATAGCATTCATGGAGGGAGATTAGGTTATGTTGAAGGTTTTTCTGATGAATGGCATTATGATATTTGGGAAGAAGGGCAAGCTGAGCCCCAGGTTTATAGGTCCTTTTGAAGTATTGAGGCGTGTCTGAGAGGTTGCTTATGAGCTTGCTTTACCCCCAGCCTTGTCAAGGGTTCATCCAGTCTTTCACGTATCCATGCTTTGGAGGTATCACGCCGACTTCTCGCATATGGTTGATTACAACACGATTCAGTTAGATGAGAAGTTGGGCTACGAGGAGGAGCCAATTGCTATTATTGATAGGCAGGATCGGCAGTTGAGGTCCAAGACAGTTTCTGCAGTTAAGGTTCAATGGGGGGGCCAACCAGCCGAGGAGGCGACTTGGGAGTCCGAGGAGGACATGCGGAGCAGATATCCACAGCTATTCAACACTCCAGGTACGATTCTAGACCCGTTCAAGGACGAACGTTTGTTGAAGAGGGGGAGAATGTAACGACCCAACCGGTCGTTTTGCATATTAGGATCCCGTTTCCTTAAATGAAACCTTCCATATCAGCTATTCGTGCTTTATGACTTGCGGGAGCGGGTGATTCAAGATTTGGGGATGGTTTGGGTGATTTAGGAACACATGGTTCCTTAAGGTTGGCCTATTTGGCCAAGTCTGACTTCGGTTAACATTTTGAGCAAACGACCTCGGAATCGAGTTCTGACAGCTCAAGTAGCTCCGTATGATGATTTTGGACTTGGGCGTATGTTCGTCTTGGGTTTTCGATGACCCGAGAGCATTTCGACCCCCGAAATGAAAATCCGGATTTCCTTATGTTTCAAATTTGAGTCGGAACGTGATTTTGTGCTATCGAGGTCCGAACGGAATTTCAGGACCCTGAATAATTCCGTATAGTCATTCATGACTTGTCTGCAAAATTTGAAGTCATTCTGAGTAATATAGACCCGTTCGGCGCAATGAAGTGAATTCTAGAATTTCTTAAGTCCTTAAGTTGATTCAATTTAGTTTTGGGGTTGAATTTTGAGTTTCGTTGTTGTTTTTCATGTTCTGGAAGTTAGAGCGAGTCCGTATCATGAATACATACTTGCTGGTGTCTTTGAACGGGGTCCCGAGGGGCTCGGGTGAGTTTCGGACCCCTCAGAGTTAATTCTAAAACACCAGAATTTTGCTGTCTGGTTTTCTTCAGTGCGTTTGCAGGCAATCAGTTGCGATCGCACAAGAGGTTGGACGTGGGTGTGGGAGAATGACATGTGCGATCGCACAGGTCTATCCGCGATCGTACAAGGTATGCTTTGACTGGGCCCTTTTTCTTCTCCGCGATCGCAACCCTCACCCCCGCGATCGCACAAAGCTGCCTACCCCCCCCTTCCCTTGCTGCTACTCTCTGCGATTGCCAGCCTTCAGCTGCGATCGCACTTTTCTTCTGGAGGGCCCTGGGAAATTGCCCTATGCGAACGCACTGGCCCAGCTGCGATCACATAGTACAAGCAGCTGGGTAGTGTATTTTAATACGGGACCTAGCCCATTTTTCCTCCATTTTCATCTTCCTCCCCAAGTTTTAGAGAGCTCTTCAAGGGACCTTCCTCCATTATTNGCACTGGCCCAGCTGCGATCGCATAGTACAAGCAGCTGGGCAGTGTATTTTAATACGGGACCTAGCCCATTTTTCCTCCATTTTCATCTTCCTCCCCAAGTTTTAGAGAGCTCTTCAAGGGACCTTCCTCCATTATTATCAAGGTAAGTAAATTCCATAGTTTCATGGTTATAACATCAATTCCTAATGAAATTCTCTTCTAAATTATCCCAAAAATTCATGGAAATTGATAGAAATTTAGGGATTTTGGGAAGTTATGAATTATCCATTTTTGCCATGAGATCTAGCAAGAACTTGCATAATTATGATCCTCAGACTCCGGGTAATTGATTCCTTCAAGAACTTTTGAAATCCGAACGTGTGGGCCCGGGGTCAAAATTCTGAAAACTGTCAAGAATGCTTAATTTTGGGATTTCTTGTTAATTTTCCTTCTTGGAACTGAAATTGATTCAATTATACCAGTTTTGGCTAGTTACGAGCCGTCGAGAGTATATTTCGGAGATTCGGGCGCATCCTTGATCCGAGGAGTGATATCGTCACGAGGTGAGTCTCCTTTCTAACCTTGTAAGAGGGAATTGTCCCCATAGGTGTTCTATGTGTTGTATGTTTGTGTTTGGGGGCTACGTGCGTACCACGTGACGAGATTCCGTACGTAGCGACTACTATTGTCACGTACGGGTAGCTTAGGACTACAGTATGCCATGTATTCTGCCTTAAATGAACTATATGCTTAGATTCATGCTTTTATATATGTTACTGTTTCCCCGAGCTTTCATTTACTTAAATAATTGGAAAGGATTGTGGTGAAAGAAACTTTACATTCTGTGTACGCATGTTGTCGCTTCGTAATTTACATCGCGCGAGCGATATGTAATTTCCTTCTCTTATGGGAGCGCGTCGTACGCCACGACGGATTTATAGTGCACTCTTGGTATGGGCCGGTCGATCCCCGGCAGTGCACTGAGATTTAATTAAGAATGCACTTTTGGTACGGGCCGGTCGATCCTCGGTAGTGCATGGACGAAGTTACACTATGATATGATATGATTACATTGATAGACGCACTCTTGGTACGAGCCGGTCGATCCCCGGCAGTGCGTAGGGAGGATTATTGTTAAGCATGCACTCTTGGTACGGGTCGGTCGATCATTGGCAGTGCATAGCTATTCTTCCTCATGACTTCGACCGGTTGTCTTATTCCTGTGTGCGCATGACTGTTTGGTACCGTTTTCTATATTTATGATTTGACAGATGTTTGGGGAAAAGAGACAAGTGAGTTGTTACTACTTTCAATATTTACTTGGAAACTCTGTATTCTCTTCACAATTGTGGTGCACTATTTACATGTCTACTACTTTCCTTATATCCTGTTTTATACTATTACTGTTGGACCTTAGTGAGTATCGAGTCGACCTCTCGTCACTACTTCTTCGAGATTAGACGGGATACTCACTGGGTACATATTTATTTATGTACTCATGTTGAACTTTGTTTTCTTCTGTACTTGATTGTACAGGTCCGGAGGCTGGTATACCTAATTATTAGGTCGGTGCTAGGTATTGATTGCGTGATCATACTTCACGGTGAGCTGCTCTTCCTGGCGACTTCCTGGCAGCACCCTGGAGTTTCTTTTGTCATGTTCTCTGTCTATTTCATTCAGACTGAGGCCCTGTATTTATTTTTAGTCATTGTATATTTAGTAGTTGCCCGTGACACTCATGACACTAGTTCCTGGCACACACGTAGTTTGTATTTTGGGTTTGGGCTGTGTATCTATATTTTCTTCGGTTTGGCCATGTGCCTTCATATTTTCATGATTTTTAATGTCGTATCATGCTAGCATTATGTTAATTGTTTAAAATTGGTAATTTCCGAAATGTTTAGATCAGACGGGCAAGGGGATAACATCTAGTGTCTTCTATATTGGCTTGCCTAACCCCGTTATTGGGCGCCATCGCGACGTGAATTAAGATTTGGGTCGTGACATATAAAACTTAGAGAGTAATCAAATATAGATTCAAATAAGCATTTTAAACCATCATCACCATAGTCATGACTATATAATCTACACTCGGGTGTAGAAACTAATGTCCCCGACTCTAACTCCAAATAATAATAAAATTACATATTGTAATTGCGGGTGCATTTCATGTGGTACAGTTATAATATGTCCAAAACAAACAAGTGCACGCCATCGTGACTTGTTTCAAGATAATCCATAAATATTGAAGGTGTTTTTTTTTTAAATCAAAAGGCTAAATACACAATAGACTAAAACACATAAACAATCAGATAATTTAAGCCATATATTAATAGTAAGCGACCGCGCTAGAACCACGGAACTCGGGAATGCCTAACACCTTCTCCTGGGTTAACAAAATTCCTTACTCGCATTTCTGGGCGCAGACAATTAAAACATAGTCTAAATTTCCTCGATTTGGGATTTTCAAAATAAAACGGTGTCCCGGAGCATCGTCAAAAATCTGGGTGGTGACTCTGAAATAATCAACAAATCCCAAATTCGAATATTGTCACTTAAAGTGAAAAACTCCCTTATTACCCCTTCATTAATCCAGGGTAGTGGAAAAAGGAGGTGTGACAGCTCTGTCGACTCTGCTGGGGATCAAACTCAGAATCTCTTATTCAGGGTTCAAGAACTCGAGCTTAGAATAACTATTATATTTGGCTTTGCTGTCTCATTTTACATGTTTGAACCTAATGTGCTAATTGCTGCTTTTTACCGCTTTGATATTATCTGAACTGCATATAAACGGTGCCGAAACCCTTCTTCTTTCTGAGTCTTCTAAATCATCATGGAAGTGTGCACTTTGTGCGACTTCTTTTCTGTTAGAGCCATCCAAATTTTAGAACGAGGTACAGACAAGTTGCAAAGTCGGTGAAGCTTCTGTATTCCCGGTACGCTGCCCTGACCTCGGCTCGAGCTGTCTGCTCGGGTAAGCCTGGTCTAGAACAAAACCCCAGGATTCAAACATAGAATAACATAACTTCATGATGGATCCCTAGTAAGTGCATTGTTTGCATCACGTACATTTGACTTAGGGGACTCAACACAGGGGTTGGCTCCGTCTAGGACAGATGAACCCGAAATAAAGGACCATCCTGATGCATCTTATGTGCTACTTGGCATCTGTTTGTTTCGGCATGCATGTTAACCGACTTCTAGAATAGGAAAGAAAATTTTAAAAAAAACAAAGAGTGAGAGGTAGGTATTCGAAATCTGAAACTCTGTCTAAAAAATAATAATTGAATGTCCTCAAAAGTCATGTTTCCCTGGTTCCGTCAAAGCTGGCCGAACTATACGGGTCTGATTCTCACCGGATGTGAGATACGTAGGCAAACCTCATCGGTTTCGGCCCCCAATAATAAAAAACAAATCCACAAAAAATATTTTCCTTTAAGTCCTTCTTTAGGAGTATTTTCTTAGGAAATTCCGAACAAATAAAAGATTAAAAAATGAATAAAAGTATTAGAACCCAAAAAATATTTCTTCATTCAAAGAAAGAGATAAATCAAAATACAAAAATACTTTTTACCTTTTTATTTTCCACAATTTTTCAAAAACGAAATCTCAGACATATTTCATTAAGTTTAAGACTGAATTTTAGAACATAGCTTCGGATTTTCTCTAAGTACATGTTTGATTCCTTGAGTTTAAAACTGAGCTTCATCTCTGATTTCTAAAATTTTGGAGAAAATCGAGTTTCTACTGAACATCGACTCTATCTTTCTGAGTTGAGTCCGTGAATTCGACTCGAGCTCCTTATTGCTTGATTTTCTGATATTGAGTTGAAATGTGGTATGAGCTGCTGAAGCTCCAATCCCTTACTGCATCTTTTTAGCTAAATTGTGTTGTAGTTCTAAAAGTTTTTGAAGAAAACTACTTGCACTTTGGTTGAGTTTCTAATAGAATTCCACCAGGTTATTTGTAGTTAATTTAGGTAACATTTAATAGCATTCTTACTACCTACTGCCTATTCGATGAAAGATTTTGAGTAGCTGATCATGTTTTAAGCCTGATTCCTAGCTTAATAACTGAATACTTGTGTGAACTTTTTATGGTGTGATGTCTGGTATGGTTTCTGCTGATTTCATTGAGTAGTTTGGTCACATTTTAGTTGGATACCTAAGTTTCTGAACTGAAAATTCATCCTAGTCTACTGTTGAATGAGAGGCTTGAATTATTGAACCTGGTTTTGGTTTTAGTTTGGGAGTTAAGTTAATTTTTTTGATGAACTGAAAACTGAAAATTTCAGCACATTTGAGCTGCAATTCTGCACGTCATTTGAATTATGTGCCATTAATTGTAACGATCACATGTTGGCATCATGTTATTCCCCAAAATATAAACAGATAAACGATCCTACCTTCCCATTGGTTGTTTTATTAACCACAAAGGCTCTGCTACAAGGCATGGGCATTCCCAACTTGCATACCTTTGAGACCTTTTCCCTTTGCAATTTGCATATCTTCGAGACCTTTTCCCTTTGCAATTTGCATTTTTGAGGATTCTCATTTCTCAGGATCCACTTATTTTTAACTGAATATTTCTATACCTTCAATTCCGCTTCTCACACAGATTACAATTACTTTAATCGAACCCCAATTTCTTAATGGGGTTCTGCTCTAATCAAGATTTGGTCAAACATTCATTATCTTATAGGCCTTAGTTCTTCAGCAAGATTTTTGATTTAATTTGGCCTCTCAAACAAAACTTTCATTGGATTGAATAATGTGGATGAATTGATAATGGGAAGTTTTCTTCGTGGTTTCGTGCTATTATTTTTGCTCTTATCAGCTGGTTTACTCAATTGGAGTTTGATTTCTCTTGTCAATTTGGTGTCTTCTCTTCTGCTGTGATTTACTGCACCAAAAACATAAAGGATTCCGTTTCAAAGGGAGAGTTCTATTGTGCTTTGTTTTTCTATGTTTAGTTCTTACCATTCTGCTGGAAGTGGTTTTCCTTATTGTACAACTATTCTGGGTGCGGAACGGGCATTAACTAATGCCTTGTAGATGAAACTTTATGGGTTGATGACACTGAAGTCATGGAGGATTCCCACTGGGAACATCTCTTATCGGTTCTGGAACAAATTGGTTCTTGTCTTAGAGTTTATTCAGATGTTTTATGTAGTAGCCGATTATATTGGTCTATACAAGATATCAACAAACTCTGATTGGCAAGAAATCTATTCTGGCCTCTCTCTTTTGGCATTCTACTATTTGGTACGCTCACATCTTCTACAGAATAGTCAACTTTTGAATTAGCTAACACTACCTTCATGATTGATATTCTCTTTGAACAAACTGAATATTTCTATTTTTGTGGTCTACATATGAACTTAAGATTGATTATTTTTCTAGAGCGATCTCATGTTCTAACAAAGATTGGCGTGTCACGTGCTATTTACATTATTTCTGGTCTTCAAAGCCTGACCAGACTGTTTCTAACTGCTTGAATTGGAGACTATGTACACGCGTTTAATGTTTTGACTATGCAGATGGCATTCGAAAAAAATGAAAATGTTTTCCACATTTGAAGAAAGGATCTTGGAAAGCTATAGCATAGTAGGTATCAAAACTAAAATGGTGGCCCTTTCAAATGCCCTGAGCCGGTTAATTTCATTGACATGAACTTACCCTCAATTACAGTGCCTAATCTCAATGGTTCGTTTACTATAACTAGAACTTTGAAGAATGTTGGATCTCCAGGTACATACAAAGCTCGTGTTCGTAGACCCATTGGAATTTCTGCTGTTGTTGAGCCAAATAGTCTTGAGTTCAAGGATATTGGTGAAAAGAAATCGTTCAAGCTCACTTAGAAGGTTAAATGATCCAAAAGATTATGTATTTGGCCAGTTAATTTTGTCAAACAATAAGCATTATGTTAGAAGTCCCATTGTAGTAAACTCCACATAGCTAGGTTCTTTATATTGTTTTAAGTAATTAGTTTGCTGGTATATTAATTCACTAAATTATTTCTCATGTCCAACAAAAAGAAAGAAGAAAGGAATGTGTAGCTTGTTAATGGAAAATCTTTTAGTTACAGTTCAGTATTATCTGAAGATATCCAATGTTAATGGTGAAATTTCGACTGAGGAACAACACGTGATGAGATTGTAGTTTAGCTATGGCTAGTAACACTTTTTTGTGCACAGTTCATTTTACCTCAATATATTTGAACAACTTACAGGTTTTTGTTTCTTAACCTGAGGTTTGAACAACTTACAGTATAGTTTATTCATTTTATTGAATTGTTTTATCTGATTTAAATGCAAAATTTGCATATGAAAATGGTCAATAAAGACTAAAATTTCATTCTTGATGGGTTGAAAAAGGGTCAGATTAAAAACTCAATGTTGATGAGGTTGTAATTTAGTTGTAGAAATATGTACTTCATCTGAACATGAGTATACTGAAATTATTTTGACATTTTGTTATTTTTTTAATGAAATTGAGATTTAGAATTTGCAGCCTAATCCTTGGCTTATAAGCTGGTTGATAAGAGAAGTCCAGGCTTTGACTCAGAAACAAGCCAAAGTAAATAAAAGATACTCCACAAGCAAAGCAAGAAGAGTTCAAGATCATGGTGTCTGAAGCACCAAGACCTTTCCTAACTGATCGAACTGATCAATTTGTGAACGAGTTAGAAATTTTTCTAGCTTCATCTTTGACTATTGATTCTTTTGATAGTGTTTTATATCCAATATTTGGGTCGGAAAATTACCGAAAAGATTGAGGGGGATGAGGTAGGAGAACCAGTTGAACAAGGCCTTTTAGTTCCCTATTTGTTCTTCTTTGATGAAGATTCTGATGGAAATGAATAGAATACTGTCCTTGTATGTTAAGTTCAAAAAAAAAATATCTTTCCCACAAAGGCGCAACACAGACTTCAAAAAACCTGTTAAAACTGTAAAGTTTCTGCATTTCTACTTTCCACCAAGACTACAAGAATTATGAATATTTATCGATGGATTGCAACTAGTTGTCTTATAGTGTGTATGAAAGTATTTTTGGAAAATCATTGGCCGAGTTCCTTGTTATCTAAGAATACTAAAGATTTGATTTTGCAATACTCAAATTTCAATATGATTCGGTATGCACGTGCAACGCGTGCCGAAAGACTAGTATATAGAAATGAACTGGAGAACATTATTAACTGCTAAAAAAAAGATCTCTTTCCTCTTTATAAGTCTTTATTCTTTGAAAATTTGGAAACAACCTTTAAAAAAGCCAAAAATATTTTCTTCTTCTTTTAAATCCATTTTTTTTCAAGATTCAAAAATTGATAATGAAAAAAATGTCTGAGTGTTATAAAAGTAACAAAAAAAAAAAAATTAAAAAAACATAGTTAGTTTATTTACTCCATTCTCAATCTTCCCAGTTACGCAAGATCTGATTCATGCGGCGTCATGATACGTAGGCAATCTACGTAGGATTCGATCATAGCCATAAATAAATTGAGTGGAAAAAATGAATATGAAAAAATATTGAGTGAAAAATAAAGAAAATAGTGAAAAGAAAGTGAAAATAGAGCGGAAAAAAAAAGTGACAAAATAACTGAGAAAAACAAAGAGCGAAAATAACAAAAAGAGAAAGGAAAAGAAATCGAGATATGGAAAATTAAAAAAAAAGAGATAAAATTTGAAAGGGACATTTAAAGGTCGTGATGAAACATGCAATCGTTCAAACACATGATAGAAGCGTTTACTAGTTAGGTGCATTGCATCCCAATATGCGATTTCCTATATGCTAAATGTCTCAAAACTAACAAGGTTGTTTGGTGTGCAAACTAGCCAGGTTCTGGTTGTTGGTTTGATTGGTAGTCTGGTTTCCCATCCTTCACAAGTACAAAGGTAGAGATGGCCTCCGTCGGTAATCTGCCAATCATCGGTCCTGAGGATAGCCCGTCATCGGCAATTCCACAGTTGGAATCAGCAACTGCTGAAGAAAACAAAATGTTGCGCCGCCACATGTTGGAAATGTGGGACGCCTCGTCTAACGGCAGGGAACCGCCAAGTGTAATCCCTGATTTTCCTGAGTTGATTCCCGGTTTAGATGGGCTTTCCAACACCCTTGTGCCCAACCCACTCATCCCATGTGGGCACCTCCTAATGTCGTCTAATGGCCCCGGAATGCCTTATGTGGATCACCCTCAGGCACCAGATTCAAGAGAACCGCCAACAATGTTCACTGTACCACCAATATTCACTACGACACATCCAACAGTGCCCAGGCCAAACTCTTACCCGCAACACCTGCAATATGAGTCTCCTATGGGTCAGCAATGAACAATGAGAAACCTCGAGCGGGAAAAAATGGTTCGAAAGATGAGAAGCTTAGAGCAAAGCTTAAAAAACATACAAGGTTTGAGTGGTCAGAAGAGTCTCTCCTACTCCGATTTATGCATGTTTTCACATGTTCACCTGCCGGTTGGTTTCAAGATGCCAATGTTTGGAAAATATGATGGGCACGGAGACCCGATAGCTCACTTAAAATGTTGTAACCAGCTGAGGGATGCTGGTGGAAAAGATGAATTACTAATGGCCTATTTCGGAGAAAGCCTCACTAGAATCGATGTTGAATTGTATATGAGTCAAGAAATTACTCATTGGCATGTGTGGGATGATATGGCCCGAGACTTTGTCCGCCAGTTCCAATATAATGTGGACATGGCTCCCGACAGGAATTCTTTGTCCAATTTGAAAATGAAAACCGTGGAAAGCTTTCGTGAATATGCTGTCAAATGGCGTGAGCAAGCTGCCAGGGTAAAGCCTCCAATGGACGAAGCCGAAATGGTTACGATCTTCCTACAGTCCCAAGAGGCAGACTACTTCCAGAACATGATGTATGCTATGGGCGGACCATTTTCTGAAGCTATCCAAATTGGGGAGATGGTCGAAAGTGGTTTAGAAACGGGCCGAATTTTGAGTCAAGCTACTCTTAAGGCTACGTCATAAGCCGTTCAGAATGGGTCAGGGGGTTTGTTGAAAAGAAACGAGATAGTAGAGGAAGCCATGATGGCTTCGAGCTTGAAGGGGGCCCGCAGGGCATTCAACCAATCATACATTCTTTCTAACATCCCATAACACTATTATCCTTATCAAAATGATGCTGCATATGCCGTGGCACCGCCTCCATATGTGGTTATGAACGTACAATGTTACACGGGGCCACAAAATTATACCCAAAACCGAGCTCCACTTCCCAGAAATGCTTATCCTTACCAAGCTCCATATAATCCTCAATCAAATGTTCCCCAATACAATGCTCGCCCAAGAGAGCCTTTCCAAAGAATCAGTTCACCCCTATTGGTGAATCGTACTCTAGATTGTTCCAAAAGTTGGTCAGGACAGGTATGCGGCAGCCAGTGGCCCCAAACTGGCCAAACCCCGAGTCCCCCTCGCACAGGGCTGATGCTAGATGTGAATACCACTATGGAGCAGTGGGACTTTAAAAAGAGCAGTGGAAGACCTCATCGAGGTCCAGGCAATAGTTCTTGGGGATGAAGAATACCAAATACGATTAATAACCCCCTGTATGCTCACACTGGGCCAGTAGTCGGAATGATTTGTAAAGATGAGGAATTTGATCCGGCACTGAAGGCCATTCCAGCCATTGCCGAGACAGAAGAAAAGCCGAAAAATGGTCGCCAAGCCTGAAAGTTCCACCCATCAGATGGGAGCCTCGGTATCCAGTCTTTCTATCCTTTTTGCGTCCGGATTATCTCTAGGTGTGATCTGGATATTTTACTTTACTGTCTTACTTTCCGATGTAAATCCTTCTATCTTTAAACTTAAAAGAAAAATCAATAAAAAAAGAGTCAAATGGAATTAATATTTCATTTTCCAAGAATGTCTCTTTTCTTAATCTTGTCTTTTTTCTTACTATACTTTCAGTTCTGTTTAAATGCAGATTTCAATGACATGACATGCTTGCGGACTTCATGCCTAGATCTTAAAACGCTGTCAGACTTAGAAATAATGAATCAAGAATCAGAATACAAATGAAGTTAGATCAAGGAAATAAAATAATGAATCGGAACAACCAAAGGAAATTGGTTCAGATTTGAAAGGTCCATGCATTGCAACCAGAGTACTGCCAAAAGAGTGCGTTTGTACTTGGGATACATCGAAGAAAATGTCCCTGAAACAACTCTCGATGCAGGTGCAGTCAAAGATACTATGTTTTATCCTCCATATAGCATTAAATGTTCTTCGGTTGGGATGACGAAGGCTTTCATTCTTGCTACCCAAACACTATTAACCCTTTTGCCAACCCTTAGAGTCGGTTACCTTCCTTTGATTACCCTATTTGGAACCTGAAAGTGTTATTGCAAAAAAAAAGCAACAAAAAGAGACAAAAAGAAAATGAAATGAAAAAAGAAGAGAAAAAGAAAAAGAAGAAATAAAAAGGAAAAAGAAAAAGAAAAGGAAAACAAGGAAAGCAAAAGAAATAGAAAACAAAAAAAAACAAAGGAAAAAAAAACAAAAATCTAAACAAAAATCAAAACAAGAAAATGTTTCCCTGAACTACGTCTGACTTGATTCCAAAAGGATACGTAGGCAGCCTCTCCCTGGCGTTCAGTCACACCAAAATAAAAATCCAAATTTCACCAAAAGTGAAACTAGCGGCAGAAGTTATGATATGTTCGGTGATGTGTCGCCTGAAAGGCTCCAAAGTTGTAATTCAGTCCAAATTCTTTTTACCCAAAATCCTGTTCAAGTCCTTCCGATCAATCGGCAAAGATGTTCAAAATTGGAGGATACAGTTGTTTGGATCTAATACAAGCAAATGAGAGAAATTGAAATGAGAGAGTCTTATCGGCGAAAACCCACACGGGCACTGTGAGGCGACGGTAAGAAGAGTAATGAAAATGAGAGACTCTCATCGTTGAAAACCCACCCGGGTAACGTGAGGCAACGGTAAGAAGAGAAATGAGAGAGGTTAGTCGGTGAAAACCCGCAAAGGGCACCACCGATCGAAAAGAGGATAATTGATCACTGACATGGAAACGCTTCGGGGGCAAGGTTTCTCAATCTCGAGGTAATAGTTTTGATGAATTTCTGAGAGTCTGACGGTTTACACGGATCATGCATCCAATCCAAAATACATGTCATGTTAATTGAAGCCCGCATGCTCTCCAGATAAGTCCTTCTTTCCTTTCCCCGAAAGGGACACCTCTTGTTTAAATTCATTGTCCATTCTGTCATTTATTTTTCTTTTGAATCCCTTTCGGTCTAACTCTGTTCCTAAACTAAGGCAAAGAAAGGATGGCAAGATTGATTTACAGGGCTCTCATTTGACACGGGCTAATATGCAAAAGGCACCCAGCCTCGTCAAGGGCATCAAGTCGATCCCGACTGGCCGCAATAGACGATGCTTGAAACACAACTCTTGAAAGGACATGATCAACTCGAAATGCCTATAAAGGCAATTGAAGTGGAAGGTTAAGTCCCACGTGGCTAACCCCCGTGGAAAAGATTGAAAAGCTTAAACGCTCCAAATACTTTAAAGACAAATGGAAGGAAAAATCATAAATGAAAAGCCAATGAAGGCAAAATAAAGTTTGAAAAGGGTTAAGTCCCACACGACTAACCGTTGCAGCAGAATTCGAGGGGCCAAAAATTCCCCCCGATGCTCTAGAAATCCAAAAGAAAAACAAGTGAAAGGCCTACAAAGGTAGAATAAAGTTGAAATGTTCGGTTCCACGTGACCGATCACCACAACAAAAGCTGAAAAGCCAAGGTCCCCGGATTTGGAAATGAAACCCAATCCCCAGCAAGCAAGCAAGCGGTTGAGATCTTCGTCAAAAAGAGCCGAGATCAAACAGTTGAAATAATCAAGGCAACAAAACCAACCACCGTTTCAAACTAACAAATTGTTGTTTGTTGAAATAAGAAACAGGTGCAACTCAAAAGCAACCGTGCAAGAAATAGGTGCAACTCAAAAGCAACCGTGCAAGAAGAAGGTGTAACCAAGAGAAAAGGTGCAAGAGCTAAAAGCACCTCTGCAACAACAACTCCAAAAGGGATGTTTTCTTCAAAATCCCTTCCCGCATTCATTCAAAAAAAGAAAGAAGAAGAAGTGTTGAAAACAACTCAAATCCGAAGTGGTATAGGGTCTCCATACCCTAGCTACACCTTTTCCGACATGGGAGTACACGCTCCCTGATCGATGCCAATTAAGGGTATATATTCCCTAATTGATGTTTTCTTTTTTCCAATTAGTGGTATACATTCCCTAATTGATGTTTTATTTTCCAATTAAGGGTATTGTCACGATTCAAAACCTTTGGGTTGTGATGGCGCCGGACACCAATGTCAGGCAAGCCGACCCCTAAATCAGTTAGAACACTTTCCTATTTAACATTTTAGAATCGGAGCCGCTTCTTGCATTTTCATTATTAAATAAATAAATATCGTAGTTTAAATATAGCAAGAAAACCAACTTAATACAGAAAAGAAATACCAAGACATCCCCAGAACCCGGTGACACAAGTCCATGAGCAATTTCTAAGGATTTATACAATTATACAACGCTTGTCCGAAAAACAAATTGGACAAAGGCAATAAATATAAAATGTAAGTACACAGAAGGGAGACTCCGACAGCTGTGGAACGCCTCTGGAAGAATGCAGCCCGTATAAGTCTCCAAACCAATCACTGTACTATAAAGGTACCAACAAAATGCACAGAAAGTGTAGTATGAGTACATATACATATATGTACCCAGTGAGTATCCCGTATAATCTCGAAGAAGTAGTGATGAGTGGTCAACTTGACACTCACTAAGGTCCAACAGTATGATATAACAATGATAAAACAAATAAAAGCAGAGGACATGTAAGACAGTGAGTAGCAATTATGTATAAAGTACAAAAATCCAAGTAAGTACTGGAACAGTAACAATGGCCACTTTCTATCCCTTAAATATCAAACACTAGTCAATATCCATGAAACAATGCCAAATAACCATGCACACATAGGAATAAGACAACTGGCTGGAGTCATGAGAGGGAGAATAGCTATGCACTGCCGGGGATCGACCGACCCGTACCAAGAGTGCATGCTTAACAATGTAATCATAACATATCATAGTGAAGAATAGCTATGCACTGTCGGGGATCGACCGGCCCGTACCAAGAGTGCATGCTTAACAATGATCTGCCTAAACACTGACGGGGATCGACCGACCCGTACCAAGAGTGTGTCTATCAATGTAATCATATCATATCATAGTGGAACTTCGTCAATGCACTGCCGGGGATCGACCGGCCCGTACCAAGAGTGCATTCTTAATTAAATCCCTGTGCACTACCGGGGATCGACCGGCCCGTACCAAGAGTGCACTATAAATCAGCTGTGCCGTACAGCCCGCTCCCATAAGAGTGAAGGAAATTACATATCGCTCGCGAGATGTAAATTACGAAGCGACAACATGCGCACATAGGATATAAAGTTCATTTAAGAGACAACATGTGTACACAGAATGTAAAGTTCATTTCACCACAATCCTTTCCAATTATTTAAGTAAATGAAAGCTCGGGGAAACAATAATATCTCACATGAGTACAAAACTTATAAGTTATTTCTTTTCCTTTCATAATACTTTCCATAAATAATTTCTTTCAGATTCCTTCCCGTAAGTCAATTCATTTCATAATGTTTTTCCGTGAAAACAATTTCCTTCCATATGATTTTAAAATCCATAAATCTCAGAGAAACAAAACCACATAAGAGGATATTATAACATAAATATAATTCATTGCAAGGAGTATACAGGGCATGATGTGGGGCCTAACTACCCGGACATAACAATAGTAGCCGCTACGTACAGACTCTCGTCACTTGGTACGTATGTAGCCCCAGCAAACAATTACATGTAGCATGTAGAACACCTAAGGGGACAATTCCCTCTTACAAGGTTAGAAAGGAGACTCACCTCGCTCCGAAGATTCATCACCGGCTTCCAAGCCTCTACGACGACTAAAATGGAGGTGCAACGCTTCCAAACTATCCAAATAACATTAATTCAATGAAAATATACTCAATAGATCATAACCAATTCAAATTACAAAGTTCCTCAGCCCGGCTCAATGAAATGACCAAAATGCCCTCGGGCCCACGTGCCCGGACCTCGAAATTTCTTGAAGAAAATCTCTACCCGAAGCTTTACTAATTCAATTACACATTTTATTCAATTATTCATGCTCAATTCGTGGCTAAAATCCAAATTTCCAAATTTCTAGGGTTTTCTTCAAAATACTAATTTTTCCACAAATTTTCCCTAATTTTCATGTTCTAATCCATGATATAATCTTTTATTTAACTTGGAAATAAGTAGAATGATCTTACCTCTGAAGCTTGGTTGAAATCTTCCTTGAAATGCTCTCAAAATCCGTCCATGGCATATGTAAAATGAGTTAAAATGGCTAAAATCCGCTAAATAACATTCTGCCCAGCACATGCATTCTCCGCGATTGCAGGAGAGCCTTTCCGATCGCACAGGACACCCAGGACCCTCCTACGCGATCGCACCAATAGACCTGCGGTCGCACAGGTCATCTCCAGTACCCTCACTCGCTATCTTCTGTGAACGCAATAGCAGGCCTGCGATCGCACTGCTCTGCCCAGACCTTCTCCGCAATCGCACACCAAAATCCGCGATAGAATAGACCAAAACCACTGCCCCCCAATTCCCTCTCTGCGATCGCAAAGAAAAGGATGCGATCTCATAGAACACCATTAGCACCAGAAAACCATCAACAACAATTCAACCAAAAATGTTCCAAAACCACCCCGAAACACACCCGAGGCCCTCGGGACCCTGTCCAAACACACGACTTAGTCCCATAAAATCCCACGAACTTGCTTGGGGCTTCAAATCATCCTAAACAACGCCGAAATCACTAATCGCACCGAAATTCAACTTTATGAACTTGGAAATTACTAACTTCCACATTTGATGCCGAAACCAATCAAACCACGTCCGATTGACCTCAAATTTTGCAGGCAAGTCATATTCTACATTACGGACCTGCTTCAACTTCCGGAATCGCATTCCGACCCCGATCAAAATTTCTATTTCCGGTCAAATTCTTCAAAAACTTTCAGTTTTCTATCTTTAGCCAAATGACCTTAAATTGACTTCCGGATATCCGAATTAACTTTCGATCGCGCTCCCAACTCCAGAATCACCATACGTAGCTATTCCCAGACTCGGAATCCCAAACAGACATCAATATCATTGAAATGTACTTCAAGTCAAACTTAGGAAATTTCCTTAAAATACTGACTTTCCACAATATACGATGAACTGCTCCGGGGTTATCCAAAACCCGTTCCGGACATACGCCCAAGTCCGAAATCATCATACGAACCTGCTGGAACCCTCGGATCCTGATTCCGAGGTCATTTACTCAAAATCCCAGCCTTACTCGATTTCGTCAACTTAAGACTTCTGAAATGAGAAGTTTCCTTTAAATTCAACTCTGATCTTCCTGAATTTCAGTTCCGACCATATGCACAAGTCAATATACCTGAAATGAAGTTGTTCGTGACTCCGAACTGCTGAACGACGCGCTGGATCTCAAAACGACCGGTCGGGTCGTTACAGGTATACATTCCCTAATTGTTGCTTTCTTTTCCAATTAAGGGTATACATTCCCTAATTGATGTTTTCCTTTCCAATTAAGGGTATACTCTCCCTAATTGATTTTATTTTCCCGACATGGGTGCACATGCTCCCTAGTCGATGCCAATTAAGGGTATACATTCCCTAATTGATGTTTTCTTTGCCAATTAAGGGTATACATTCCCTAATTGATGTTTTGCTTTTCCAATTAAGGGTAAACATTCCCTAATTGATGATTTATTTTCCAATTAAGGGTATACATTCCCTAATTGATGCTTTCTTTTCCAATTAAGGGTATACATTTCCAAATTGATGATTTCTTTTCCAATTAAGGGTATACATTCCCTAATTGATGATTTCTTTTCCAATTAAGGGTATACATTCCCTAATTGATGATTTCTTTTCCAATTAAGGGTATACATTCCCTAATTGATGTTTTCTTTTCCAATTAAGGGTATACACTCCCTAATTGATTTACTTTTCCCGACATGGGTGTACACACTCCCTAGTCGATGCTAATTAAGGGTATGCATTCCCTAATTGATGTTTCATTTGCCAATTAAGGGTACACATTCCCTAATTGATGTTCTGCTTTTCCAATTAAGGGTATACATTCCCTAATTGATGATTTCTTTTCCAATTAAGGGTATACATTCCCTAATTGATGTTTTCTTTTCCAAGTAAGGGTATACACTCCCTGATTGATTTACTTTTCCCGACATGGGTGTACACGCTCCCTAGTCGATGCCAATTAAGGGTATGCATTCCCTAATTGATGTTTTCTTTTCCAATTAAGGGTATACATTCCCTAATTGATTTATTTTCCAACATAGGGTCTCCATTCCCTAGTTGATGCTAGCATAACCTCATGCCGACATAACTCGATGCCAGCATAACCTCATGCCGACATAACTCGATGCCAACATAGGGTCTCCACTCCCTAGTTGATGCCGGCATAACCCGATGATTTTTTCCAACATAGGGTCCCACTCCCTAGAAGACACCGGCATAACCTGGTGATCTTTCTGACAACAACATGACCTGTTGATCATCTCCTGATACTGGCATAACCCAGTAATCTCTTTTCCCCCCAGGCAACAGCATAACCTGTTGACCTTTCCAGACACCGGCATAACCTGGTGATCTTTTTTACAACAACATAACCTGTTGATCATCTCCTAACACTGGTATAACCTAGTTATCTCTTTTTCCCCCAGGCAACAACATAACCTGTTGACCCTTCCAGGCACCGGCATAACCTGGTGATCTTTCTGACAAAAGCATAACATGTTGATCATCTCCTAATATTGGCATAACCCAGTGACCCTCTTATCCCCAGGCAACAACATAACCTGTTGACCTTCCAGACACCGGCATAACCTGGTGATCTTTTCCTGACAACAGTATAACCTGTTGATCGTTTCCTGACATTGGCATAACCCAGTGATCTCTTTTCCGGCAACAACATAACTTGTTGACCTTTCCAGACACTAGCATAACCTGGTGATCCCTTTCTTGACAAAGGCATAACCCGTTGATCCTCTCCCCCAGACACCGGCATAACCATGTGATCGTTTATTGACGACGGCATAACCTGTCAATCTCTTCCAACATAGGGTCTCCAATCCCTAGTTGATTTTACTTTTAGACATAGGGTATCCACTCCTTAGTCTACAATAACTCCGGGTGCACTGTTCCCGGCTTTTCATCGCTTTTAATAATAAAGTAGTGTAGATTTCATTACATAACTCACGAAATTTTCCTAATAAAAACGGGGGCAGAAATATTTGTTCGTTTGCTTTTTGATTTTGTGCAGATCGTATTTTTAGGACAATGGATTCGAGACGACCAAAAGAAGACGTCTCAATTCATAATAAAGAAAAAAAGAAAAGAGAGGACCAAACCCGAGGTGCAGAAGCGGAAATGATGTAGACTGCTCAAGACAGATCGAAGTCACAAGCTATGCATGCCCTTTCGTGATCTGAAAAGCTGAAGGAGATTGAACCAACACATACAAATAACAAGCATCAAGATTCAGATCAGAGTCTGCGTGAAGAAACAACCAAGACTCAAGATCAAGCTTCAGAAGACTTGTAGATAGGAATTTTGTAACACGTAGCTGATAGGCTAGTTTAGTCCTTTTAATTTTGTTTTGGTGTAATAAGGAGCTCAACGAGCAGTAAGCAGCAGCAACAGCAGCGAAATCACAGCTTCCCGGTAGTCCCAGCTACCAAAACTTCTAGAACTACACTGACCTGATTCGTTTATAGCCAAGGATATGTAGGCAACTTTTGAAGCAGGGTTCGGTCAAGCTTTTCCAAAACGCTTCACAACGAAACATATGAATGGGTGAAGTCATTTATGGATGCTTACTTTGTCTTTGCCCGGAAACTCTTCGTGTTTTCGAACAAAGAGGGGAAGCTGTGAGCACGTGATTTTTGCCTATCGTATAATCCTACAAAAAGCTCAGTAAATTAATTAGTTTTATGGGTTTTATTGAATTCTGATGCTATTTGTGAATTCATTTTACATTATGTAGTCAGAATTCATCATTAAGTCTATAAATAATTTAAAATGGTTTGATTAAGCACATAACCTTGGCTACTATTTAAATAAATATAATTGTTTGATACAAAATCAATTAATTCAAATTCTTAATTTAATTATTTCTTTCAACAAAATCGTGAAAAATTCCTTTTTAAATGATTAGGATTAAATTGAAAGGTGTGATCTTAATAGAATTAATAGCAAAATTAGCTTATAATCAATTGTTATACTTTAATCTTAACTTAGTTAATTAAACTAATTTAAAAAATAAAGTAAAAACGGACCTGAGCTGGAATTGCCAGGCCCAAGACCATTTACCCAACGACCCGACCCGACCGGCCCAACCTCCCTCTCACTATAACCCTAAAGATAGAACCTAATCTCCATCAGATCGATCCCCCCAGCTACGCCGTTTGCCCCTCCCCTTCTTCTTCCTTTCCCTCTTTAAGAGATCAAAAATTCCCCTTCCCCGTCACGCTCATTTCTCAACATCACCCACAAACACAATAACTTCTTGAAATCAGAAAATCCCTGATCTTGAAGAGCACCAACCGTTCCCCTTAATATTCATCCTAAAGAAAAGAGAATCGGCATCCTCCATTTCAAAACCCCGGCGTTGTTGCTCGTTTCTTCATCTTCTTCTTCACACAAATTTGGAGCCGCTTTTTTTTAGAAAAAATAAAGAAATTATGAGAATTACAAGGTTTGAATGCGAGATCTGAGATGCAATTTCGAAAATAAAAACAGAAGAAAGAGCTCTGTTTCCTCTTCTGGATTTCGGTTCAAAATGGGTTTAATTGAATCGAGTTCGTCGCTATTGTTGATCGCCGTTAATTTTTTCTGTTGCATTGCGACTTTGCCGAGTCTGTAGCTTGATTTCCTTTCTTCTTCGGTTAAGCCTTTATTTGGGAGTTGTAGTATTGCTTTCTTTTCTCATGCTAGGTAAGTTTCTGACTCCTTTGTATCATGCCTTGTTTGAATGATAAAATTTCTTTTTTGAAATCTTGAATGAAATTTGCTTCTGCTGTTCAATCTCCACTTATGTGATTTTGTAATGATAAATTGTTCATCATATTTAAATATTCTCATGTTTGACTTGTTCAGTGATTCATTACCTGAAAGCACATCATTCGTGTTATTATTTGGGTTTGGTTCTATGGATTTTGTCGCCGTAGAGAATTTTTCACCCAAGTTTCTCTGTCACACTTTGTGGGTTGCGTTGTGATGTTTAATAACAAATTTGAAGCTTCTGTTAGTATTGGTATGAGTTCCCTATTGGACAATGAAAGGCCAAAATTATTTTGCTTTATTTAGGACATAAGTTTGTGATTTCTTGTTTTATTGGAATGGACCAACCCCCTAATTGTAGCAGCTATTTACTACTTTCATTCGGTATCGATCAGTCATTTTTGCTGTTTCATTAGAGATTTTGGACTCATGGTTCTGATTAATCTCAATTATTAGCAGCCTATTATGGCCCAACATGTTCTGAACTTGAATAAAGCTCTTTTGAAATGTCTGTATAACTTTGCCATCTATCTCTTTTGAAATCAGTTCAGTTGTTTACCGTGTAACACTACATGGGGATGATGCAAAGGTGATTTTGTTCTTATTACTTGTGCTTCACAACTTGTTTCTATAATTAAGATGATTTCTTTTTGTGTGGTCATAACTAGCTGTCGTGTATATCATTTTGCAATCTTTTTAAGGGGCAAACCTATGTAATCACTCAGTTTTTCCAATACTGTTGTCTATGAGATGCTGTTATAGTGTCTATTTGTTGAGTGCGACTGACAGATGGGATGATAATGTATTTTTCTTATTCTATATAGTATTTGTGGGAACTAGCGTCAGATTACTAATTAAGTAATTCCTTTATGAAATATTTTCATTTATGAGTCAAGGATGCACCTTTATCTGCACTCTACAATGTAATTTAATATTTTTGCTGCAAAGTTATCACATAACACTCTCATATATAATTTCAAATCTTGGGCCGTTGTTTTCTATTCGAAGAGTAAATGATCTGCACTAGAATTTGTTCACTTATTTCTATGGAAAATGTCCATCGTCGTTAATTGCGAGTTTGAGTTAATGTTGAAATATTTTTTTATGCATAAAGTTAGAATAAATTCGTGTGACATGGTCACGATACATAAATTCAAATTCGGGTGCGCATTTCATGTGACCCGACCATAACTTCGAAGATTAAAATGAAAATGTTATGAATCGCGGGTGCATTTCATGTGACGTGGTTCACAACATGTACCAAAACGACAAGTGTACGACATCGTGACTTGTTTTAAAATAATCCCATATATATCAAAAGCAGTTTATGTACATATCCTATAAGCTAAAAATACCTTTTTTTAGATAAAACCTATAAAACTTAGAGAGTAATCAAATATATCTTCAAATAAGCGTTTTAAACTATCACGACCATAGTCATGACTATATAATCTACACTCGGGTGTGGCAACTCATGTCCCCGACTCTACCTCCAAATAATAATAAAATTACATGTTGTAATTGCAGGTGCATTTCATGTGGCGCAGTTATAACATGTCCAAAACAAACAAGTGCACGCCATCGTGACTTGTTTCAAGATAAATCCATAAATATTAAAGGCATTTTTTTAAAAATCAAAAGTCTAAATACACAATAGACTAAAACACGTAAACAATCAGATAATTTAAGCCAAATATTAATAGTAAGCGACCGTGCAAGAACCACGGAACTCAGGAATGCCTAACACCTTCTCCCGGGTTAACAGAATTCCTTACTCGGATTTCTGGGCGCAAACAACTTAAAACAGAGTCTAAATTTCCTCGGTATGGTATTTTCAAAATAAAATGGTGTCCCGGAGCATCGTCAAAAATCCGGGTGGCGACTCTGAAATAATAAACAAATCCCAAATCTGAATAATGTCACTTAAAGTGAAAAAACTCCCTTATTACCCCTTCAATAATCCGGGGTAGTGGAAAACGGAGGTGTTACATTCCCTGTTTCTCCTCTCTCTATCAAAGGCTCCCCTCAGCTCAGCCTGAGCATTGGTAGCAACTTTTAAATAAATGGCCACTTTCTTGTCGGCCTTTGCTCGAGCTTCTTTAGCTTCGGCCGGGGCATTGACAACTTCGGCTTTCATTTGCAAAAGTTTGGCATCGATGCAAGTTTGGATCTTGCTCGCCAAAACTGAGTTGTCTTCACAAGCATTTCGGAGATGCACTTCGAGGGTAGAAGCTTTGGCAGAAGCATTCTTTTTGGCCGCAACATGGGCGTCCATTTGAGTCCTTTGCTAACTACACTCATGTTCGGCTTGACAAAACTTATCCAAAAGGCGCTTCAGAACCTTTGTCTTTCTCTTCAGTTAGAGCATCGGAATATTAGTCTCCGAAGATAGGAGAAGAAATATGCATATCGTCAAATTGAAGGTTACCTGTCTCTCGAGACGACCTTCGTAGTCATGGCTCCAACTCATCTCGTACTGAAGATGTATCAGCTCCTATGCTCGTTTATTACAAAGGAGCCTGAGGGCTTTCTCCACATCCAAGGCTTTTTGCGGCCTAGTTTCACAGCTGAGCAGCTCGGACATGAGCTTGTCTAAGGCCTGTAAACGGTACGCTTCAGTTAAAAACTGAAAGTACAAAACTGAGAGATCAGAGAATCGTCAATTCTCACCATAGAGCAGAGCCACTAAGCCTCCTCAAAAGTCGAGCGTGCATCTACCGGCCTGAGTCCATCAACTCTTAATGAAAAAATGATCGCTCGAGACCCACACTCAATTTCGGCAGCCCCTAGCCCCGAACATCCCTCGAAGAACCTTCGATGGGAGAAGAAGATTGGGGTAAAAGTTCCTTACCCCTCAAAATGCCTTCGACGGGGGAGGAAGTTGTTGGCGAAGGACCCTCACTCCTTCCCTCTCGTGGAACCTTTCCCTCAGGGGCTTCAGGAATAATGGGTCTGGCAACCTCGGAAGGATCCTTGGTTCGAACCATCGACACAGAACCATCCTCCTCGGGAGTACTAATGCCCACGGAATGGCCAATGTATATGAGGCCCTCTTCAGCAACGAAATCTTCCATAGGCCTCCGGGAAAGTTCCGCCTCGAGGTGAATGTCTCTGTCCATCGAAGATCTTCTCCGCTTATTATCTTCTCTCTGCTCCGAAGTCGACGACCCTCTCTTCTCCTCAAAGGTCCACGGCCTCATCTCGGAAAATCTGTCAATTCCTGTGGTGACAAAGTTAAGATATATAAAAGAAAGTACCTTTCATGAAAGTAAACCACACGACACGTACCGTGGTGTTTTTCTTCCCATATGCCCTTCGACAGATCGCTCCACTTGCGCTCGTCATATGATGAGGAAGCTTCCAACTTACGACTCCAATTCACAAGATCGGGGATCTCCTCCGGCATCCACGAAACTACTGTGAGGAAGAAAAAGAAACATCCTTGTTAACCAACAAAAGCAAAGGACCGCATTTTTGATGTAGTACTTACATTGGAAGTTCCATCTTTCTAGAAATGGCATGAACTCGGCAGGAATAATGTCGGTGGTCCTCACTCGAATAAATCGGCTTAACCACCCTCGATTTCCTTCCTCCTCATCTCTAGCAATGAAAGGTCTATTGGATCGACGTCGTAATGCTATCAGTCCTCGATAATGTAGAGGCCGATACAACCTAATAAGATGACTAAGGGTGAAGTCAAGCTTCACCTTTTCAATGAAGGACCTCATCATCAACACTATCCGCTAAAAATACGGATGAACCTGAGCCAATGTAACCTAATATCTACTGCAGAATTCAAGTACGAGGCGATGGGGCCTAGTGTAAATGTATACGTATATACACTCAGGAACCCCTCTACGCGGGTCATTATATTCTCCTCTCGGGAAGATATCTGAAGTGTCATGTTAGGCCCCCACTCACAGTCTCTCTTCACGACCTCGAGGTGTTGCTCTTCTATCGAGCAGATGAACCTCGAATTATGTTCTCGGTGGCCTGGGGCGTCGAACAGTTTTTCTAGCGCAAAGTCTTTCTTTAAAGCAAAATAGTCCGATGTCAGCTCGCCCTACGCTGGCGGTGTACCACCGACCGGGCGAGAAGCAGAGGCTGAGTTTCCCCCTCCTTGGTGAGCAAGGGGAACCTCAGATTAAAGTTGTTGAATAATTGACGAAGAGAAAAGACTCTATGAGAAAGATAGTTGCTCAAAGAGTCAATGTCTTCAAATAGGGGAGGATATTGCATATATAGAGCGAACAACGGTTGCTCGCCTTCTTTAAAGGCCAATTAATGATGACTAGGTCATTACAACCTCATTGGGAAGTGTAACGGCGGGACCACCTCGATCACTTCACAGGTGATGTCGTATAAATGACACTGGCCAAAGGCTTGAGATCCCCTTATAAACCTAATCTCGAGATGGTAACCGATCTCGAGGATTCCTGTAGTCGTAATAGGTTTTAAGGAGTCATCAATGTATCTAACCACGAGATGGTGCCTGATCTCGAGGGTTTCTGTTATCATAAAGGGCTTTGAGGAGCTGTCTATGTCAATATAACCTTCAGATGGTTCTCGATCTCAGGGAACTCTATTGCTATAACTATGGGCTCTTAGGTTCCATCGATATCAATCTAGCCTCGAGATGGTTCCCGATATAGAGGATCATCATCATTACCTATACGGTTTTCTAAAGGAATTATTACTCCAACCTCGAGATGGTACCCGATCTCGAAGATCTCTACTACTACAAGTCTAAGCTCTGAAGGGGCCTATCGAAGAACCGCATATCCATCTAGCCCGAGATGCTACCTGATCTCGAGGGCCTTATTATTATAAGAATGGGCTCCAAAAGGCCGACTATCGGTCGCGTACAATTGATGATTTTGGGAATCATACAAAAAGTAACCCTTCAGTCACTTCAACCACTTGTGTCATCATGTTAATGTCAAGGCCCAGGCATCGAGAATCATCTTGTCAGATATTATTAAGAACAATCTATGAGTCGAGTTCGAGCAAATACTCACTCGACTGTTAAACCCAAGGGCTGCCCAAGTTCGAGCAAGTCCTCACTCAGGTACTATTTGCAAAGCCTCCGGGCTATTTTTATCTCGAGTTCGAGCAAATGCTCACTCGACTGTTAAGCTCAAGGGCTACCCAAGTTCAAGCAAGTCCTCATTCGAGGACTATTTACAAAGCCTCAGGGCTATCTTTATTTCGAGCTCAAGCGAACGCTCACTCGACTATTAAGTCCAAAGGCTACCTGAGTTCAAGAAAATTATCACTCGAGGCTTATCAACGGGCTATCTTTATTTCAAGAGTCAAGACCCAGCTCTCACTCAACTCGGACTCAGAAGTCCCGGTGACCTAAGTTCGCATCAAATCAATCCAGGCTTAGTCCAAGGGATAGCAAAAGACTTTAAGAAGCATCATACTAATCAACTAAAAACCTAAGGGTTTACTGTGTCATGGGTCCAATATTCGGACTAATCATTAGAGTCGTACACTTGGATTTTTCAAAAAGGAAGGCAGAATGAAGTTCAATACAAATCGAAGGCAAAATGAAGAAATTCTTATATTAATAAGAGATGATTACAAAACCCACGAGGGGCCCTTACACAGAAACAAAGAAACAAACAATATCAGGCAAAGGCATAATCTACTTTCGAGGGTGTATCCTCAAGAGAAACATCTTCGAGAACCTCTTCCTCTGGGGCTCCATTTTGATCCTTAAAGCGGCTTCTTCGAGGACCTCCTCTGAAATAGCAATACTATTGTGAAACAACTACTTGAGACATTGTACCGATGTGGGATGAAAAAGTTAGTAGATAGTGCCATCTAACTCCACGAAAAGCGGAAGGAATGAAGCGTCACACCAGGTTGGAGTTAAGATAGATGAGTAGCGGTGTAAGCACCACATATCTTCTTATACGTAAAATAGTTGGTGCCCTTCTCTCATTATTTCGGGCCAAAAAAAACTCAGTATAACCCCACTCAGTGGGGAAAAGCTTTGAAAAAAAGCCATGGCATAACTGACAAAGTCGCTGCCGGAGACCTTATGGACACAGGTTTGAAACATAAAAATAGGAGTTTGGAGAAGGATATAGAGAAGGGAAAGGACTAAAGGTTGTTGGAGAAAGAATGACTGAAGTTTTTGTTCAAACAATCCCTCATTTATAGGGAGACGGTAGCGTATCCGATAGAACAATCAATTCTTTTGGGGAAACGGATCGACGGTGCAATCAATGCTTTGGGGAAATGGATCGACATCGCAATAAATGCTTTTGGGTAAATGGACCGGCGGTATATTCAATGCTTCTAAGGAGATGAACCGATGGGATGTTTCAATCAATTTGAAAGCTTACGTCACGAGCATGATGTCATCATGAGAGGCTTGAGAAAATTGAGGTCAAAGTCATTTCATATCATTCTACTCTACGAAACGCGGGGACTATCTGTATACGACCAAAATTGGGGAGTCTGACTTTGTAGCTACTATGCCGCTCCACGCCCAACCTCGAGAAGCCCGAAGCAGAATGTGAGGTATGACCCTGAAGTGTGTCCCTCCAGGAAGCACATCGAAGACTCATTGCGGTTGATGTCAGAGAAGTACAATCGATGATCATCATGGAAATGTGGGAAAACTCCCAAATACACGGGTTAGAGCTTACCAGGTCTACAAGAATAGTACAAGTTCGTACCGTGACATTAAATAGTTATACCAGCTGCATATCTTTGTAATTAATTCTTATGTATTATGTTGGGATTCCCCCCCCCCCCCCCGGTATAGAAAGGGGACCCTTGTTATTTCCTGCGCACATTATATTCAATACAAGGAAAAAAGAACATTCTCCGCTCTCTAACTCAAACATTCTTCGTTGTTGATCCCTTTGGTTTATTACTTACATTTATTGTGTTCTATTGGTTGTTATTTATTTATTACTTATCATTGATCATAAATAGCCGCCCTCGAGGCCCTTAGAATTGTCATAGCTTCATCAGTCATTCACCACTGTCACCGAGCCTCGACCTCGAGGCCCTATTTCGGCTAACTCGAGACCCTGATTCAGGGCAGTCTGGTTTGCACAGTTCAATCCTTTATAGTTTTACCCTATTTCTTTCGTTCACATTTAGCATCTATTTCTTAACAACTAGCATTAAAATAAATCACATATTTTTAGAACCACATAATCAAATTAAATTCTAGTTACCATTTTCAAAGTAAACAGAAATGAACCAGAATCGACTAGAGTGCTTTAGGTAACAACTTAAAGATAGTAATCAGGTAGTAGGAGATGATATTCTGTGCGCTAAATAAAATGAGTAGCACCTTGGCTTGAGGGAGTTACAAAGTATTGCACGGGATGATCCTAACACACCTTAATCCGTTAGGTGGTAACTCTAAACTAATTCCTTTTCCTTACCCTTTCAAAAAGGAGTTGTCCCAAGAATGTCGAAACCCGATTTCGCGAGAAAAAAGGGGCGCGACATGAGCTATCTCCAAGAAGAAAGAAGTGGGTGCAGTAATGGTAGACCGAGGTCCAAAGTCTCCTTTTACATACCAAACACCCCCATATACATATCAGCCTTCACCTCCCAGATACCAACAACCTTCCGCCACTTACCACACTTACAATACCCAATTAGCATACTGCCACTCACCACCAGCCAGTCAAAACTACCAAAAGCCTAGACCAAATTTCGAACATAGACCACCTAGACAATACAACCCAATTGTTGAACCCATATACCAACTGTACGAGAGGTTGAAGGCTGACGGTTATGTCATTCACATTCCTGTTGTTGCTATGGAAAACTATTCCGAGTGGATCAACCCAATTAAGACATGTTCCTACACACAAGCATGAAGGGTCATACTATATATGTGTGTCGTACTTTGAAGGAAAAGATTCAGATGTTAATTAACACCAAATTCATACAGGCATAGGAGGCTGCACCAAATGTACGTAACAATCCTCTCCCGGATCACATGGATGAAGGGGAAACGTGATAGAGAACGATGAAGAATAGGAATCGAAAGGGTCAATTGGACTCATTCACGAAGGGGATAATCCTAAAACATCTCCAGTAACTCTCACACCTATCATGGTACAAACTAGGGCACCGATTGAAGTTGAGGCAGCCGCACCAACTCCGATTGAGGTTGAAGTAACAACACCTTTCACTGTGATGGTGGCACCTACGCCGTCCTTTATGTCTAATGTTATACCTTTGGATTATGTTGCAGAAGTAAGAAGGAAAGGAAAGGCAAAAATGGAAAGAAACATGTGCAGCGCAAGGCATGACCAGAACTGGTACGGTTTATACACCCGAGCATTTGGGAGAACAAGCAAAGTAGCCGCCTCTAAGCTGCCTGTCATAGAGACTGGCTCGTATGATCTTTGGAGAAAGGTGCAAGCGAGAGAATATTTTGGGGTTTATAATCTAAACAAAACCCCTGCTCAAATATCCATTTTATCACTACTTCAAAACTCCGAGGCACATTGGAATGCCCTGATGAAGGTGTTGAATGAAGCCTTGTACCCAATAACATCACAAGTGGAGAAATGGCCAACATGGTAGGACAAGCGTTGGAAAGCCACAAGATCCCTTTTCATGAAAACGAACTGCCACCGGAAGGACTAAGTCAAGACAGGGCACTACATATCATAGTGCAGTTTGAGGACAAGTTCATTGCCAGGGTCGTGATAGATGGGGGTTCGAGTCTACACATATGTCCACTAACTACCTAGAAAATATTGGGTAAAGGCATGTACGAGATACGAGTAGGAAGTATGAATGTGAAAGCCTTTGATGGGTATCAAATGGCCACAATTGGGGAGACCAGTCTCAGCCTACAGATGGGCCCAACCTGGTCCGATGTTGAGTTTCAAGTATTGGATATATCTGCTACATACAATATGTTGTTGGGGAGACATTTGATACATGCCGCAGGGGCCGTAGCTTAACCTCTACATCAGGCCGTGAAGTTTGAGTGGAACCATCAGGAAGTAATAATCCATGGGGACGGAAGTAACCCTATTTATACCAATCAGATTTGCCCTGTCGTTGAGAATAGAAGGAAGTTGGGTGGAGAAATATGCCATCGCATCGAGCGAGTCAACGCAATTGAGAAAGACAAATGGCGGAGTAGTAAGATAGAAATAATATTAGCATGGACAGTGTATGAACACGACAAGGGTCTCGGCAAAAATATCCAAGGGATCACCAAACCCATACAATTAAAACATCAAGGCACAACTTTTGGGCTTGGGTATGAATACACCTGACATGAGTATCAAAATTGGTCTCCACCACGACATGGTCCCTATTACCCTTTAGAGAAACCAATACTACATTTGAACCAGTCATTTTGTCAATCTGGCATGATGTGGGGGTCCGAAAATGATGAAGTATTAGCTACCATAGGGAATCTATTGCTGGATGATGAAGACATGGACTGTCGTGCGATAGTTGAGGAGGAGGAGGAGGAAGGCCTTATCATTTAGACATTGGAGAAGGGTGTTGTTCTCAAGAATTGGACTTCTGCACCATCAAGGGCCCACCGAGTTCCTAGGTAGCCTGGCAATTACCACCATTTATTTTTTAAAGCAATTTTATGGGCATTTAAGACATTTTTCAGTATTTTCTTTTCAAACGTATTTTGTTTTGAAATAACTGCTCAAATCATCAAACTGCACTTATTTTTAAATCTTTATAAATGGATTGATATTTTAGTATTTATTATTATCCTTTACATTTTTTGTTGTTGTACATCGTTATTATTACTTATCCGAATAAACCTAGGACTGTGACATGTAATGAGACAACACAATATAAGGATAATGATTCGGATGATGTGAAAGAGGACATAATACCCGAAGACATAATTTGGATGAGACTGAAACAGTTAATTTGGGAGACTCCGAAACAGTCAAGGAAACTCGCGTAAGAATTCATCTATCGTCGTTAGAGAAAGAAGAATACATACGCTTCTCAAAGAAGTATGAGGATATTTTTGCATGATCCTATGATGATATGACCGCTTTGCGCACGACCATAGTGGCTCATAAACTACCTACCAACCCTATGTGTCTGCCTGCAAAGCCGAAGCTCAGAAAGTTCAAGCCAGATATGAGTCTGAAAAAAATAAAATAGGAAGTCACCAAGAAGATAAAAGCCAAGGTTCTCAGAGTGGTTGAATATCTGACTTGGTTGGATAACATTGTGCCAGTTCCAAAGAAAGATGGCAAAGTTAAAGTGTGTTTCAATTATTGGGACCTAAACATAGCAAGTCCCAAAGATGATTTCATTTTTCCCAATATACATATGTTGATCGACAATTGTGCCATGCATGAACTCTAATCCTTTATGGATTGCTTCGTAGGATATCATCAGATCTGGATGGATAAAGAGAATGCCGACAAGATAGCCTTTATTACACCATGGGGAGTGTATTGCTCTGAGATGTCAGTTACCCTAAAGAATGATGGATCCACTTATATGAGGGCCGTGACAACCATTTTCCACGACATGATACACAAGGAAATAGAGGTGTACGTAGACAACGTCATCATCAAATCTAAAAAAGGTACAAATCATATAACAGATTTGAGGAAATTCTTTGACCGACTTCAAAGGTACAATTTGAAACTGAATCCCGCAAAATATGCCTTTGGAGTCCCTAGTAGAAATATGTTAGGGTTCATCGTCAGCCGTTGAGGAATTAAGCTAGACCCATCCAAGGTCAAGGCTATCAAAAATTTTCCACCTCCGAAGAACAAGAACGATGTAATGAGTTTCTTAGGGCGTCTCAATTACATCAGCCATTTCGTAGCACAATCAACTCTGATGTGTGAACCAATTTTCAAAAATGTTGAAGAAGGACGTTGCAACAAGTTGGACAGAAGAATGTCAGAAAGCCTTAGACAAAATCAAGGAATATTTGTCCACACCACCAGTCTTGGTCCCACCAGAACTTGGGAGACCTCTGCTATTCTATTTATATGTACTAGATGGGGCTTTCAGATGTGTCTTGGGATAACATGATGATACAAGAAGGAAAGAACAGGCCATATACTATCTGAGTACAAAGTTCACACCCTACAAAGCACTGTATTCTTTGCTGGAACGCACCTGCTGTGCTCGGACGTGGATAGCTCAAATGTTGAGGCACTACTTATGTGTCTACACCACATATCTCATATAAGGGATGGATCCGCCAAAATACATCTTCCAAAAACCCATGCCTACAAGGAAGTTGGCAAGGCGGATATTGCTGTGTGAGTTCGACATCATCTATGTAACTCAGAAAGCGGTCAAGGGGCAAGCGTTGGCAGATCATCTAGCAAATATTTCTGTAGGTGGAGAATACGAACCACTGAAAATGTATTTTCCCGATAAAGAGGTCTTATTCGTAGGAGAATATATCACCAAAACATACGATGGTTGGAGAATGTTCTTCGATGGAGCTGAAAATTTCAAAGGAGTTGGTATCAGAGAGAGGTCATCATTATCTAGTATCCATAAAGCTCATATTTCCATGTACCAACAACATGGCAGAATATGAGGCTTGCATCTTCGGACTCAAGTTGTCCATTGACATGAACATTCAGGAATTACTGGTAATTGGTGATTCAGACATTTTGGTACATCAGGTTCTAGAAGAATGGGCTACAAAGAATACCAAAATATTGTCGTATTTGTACTATGTACAAGAATTGATGAAGATATTCACAAAGATAGAGTTCAAACATGTCCCGAGAATCCAGAATGAGTTCGAAGATGCATTGGACACTCTATATTCCATGAAACAACACCTAGACAAGAATTTCATTGATCCTATCCCAGTAGGGATTCATAATCAGCCAGCTTATTGTGCTGATGTTGAAGAAGAAACGGATGGAAATCCATGGTTCAATGACATCAAAGAATACTTGGAAAATGCAGAGTACCCGTAGCACGTAAATCATACTCATAAACTCACACTCCAAAGATTATCCAACCACTTCTTCCAAAGCGGAGGAATCCTGTATAGAAGGACTCCATATCTGGGGTTATTACGGTGTGTCGATACCAAGGAAGCACCCAAATTGCTCGACGAAGTATATGCCGGAACATGCGGACCACATGCTCGAAGCATCCAAACGGACTATATCAGGTATGTCAAAAAGTGCCATCAATGCCAAGTACATGCTGATATGATACGAGTGCCACCCAATAAACTTAATGCAACAAGTGCACCTTGGACTTTCTCTTCTTGGGGGATGGATGTCATCGGTCCAATCGAACCCGCCACTTCTAATGGGCACAGGTTCATTCTAGTAGCCATAGACTATTTCATAAAATGGGTTGAATTCGCATCTTACAAGGTTGTAACTAAGAAGGTCGTCGCATAATTTATTAGGGATCGTAGTGTTTGTCATTCAGGGTGCCAGAGTCGATCGTCACCGACAATTCCGCCAACCTTAATAGTGATTTAATAAGATCCATGTATCAAAACCTTCAAGATCAATCATAAGAATTCCACATCATAGAGGCCGCGAATTAATGGAGTTGTGGCAGCCACCAACAAGAACATCAAGAAGATATTAAGAAATATGGTAAAAATCACAAACAATGGCACGAGAAATTACCATTTTCCTTACTGGGATATCGTACCACGGTTCGCACATCAACTGGGGCTACTCCTTTTTCACTGGTCTACGGTACAAAAGTCGTCCTTCCAGCCGAAATAGAAATCCCTTCTTTAAGAATTATACAAGAGGCTGAAATCAGTGATGCATAATGGTTATGAAGTCGCTATGAACAACTTGTTGTCATTGATGGGAAAAGAATGAATGCATTATTTCATTGTCAACTTTACCAAAACAGAATGACCAGAACTTCAACAAAAGGGTTAGGCCTAGACAATTCACACCGGGGCAACTAGTGCTCAAGCGGATCTTCCTGCATTTCACCCTATTGGAAAGGGCCCTATATGGTTCATACAGTACTAACACGAGGAGAGCTAATACTTGCAGAAATGGACGAAAATGTTTGGCCGAAACCTATCAACTAAGACGCAATCAAAAGATACTATGTTTAGATTGTTTACATTTCTTCATCTGATATAACTGAACTACGCTTGAATTGATTCATATTTAATAGGGGATACGTAGGCAGCCCTGTAGGTTCAATCACATATCAATAAAATCTTCATTTTTCCATGGTCAGAAATTGGGGCAGAATTTTGAGAAGGACCCACAAAATTCTGAAGCAAGTCCGACCAACTTCATCATAAGCAGAACAGTCAAATAATTGCTTTTAAACTGGGGCAGAATTTTGAGGAGGACCCTCAAAATTCTAAAATCAAAGAAGTCGCAATGTCTCTAAAGTGTCACACTCATTGATCAATCTAAATTACTTGATACTGCATACTACTATATTTTAAAATAACTACATTCATCAAATGCACGCATATTTTTCGAAAACTTTATTGCTTATGGAAGCTAGATGTTACCCAGGGTAACTCAAACAGGATCTCAAGTCTGGAGCACAAGCAAAGTAGAAGACAAAAGCGCGAACCAACCTCCCCCCACAAAACTCACAATTTGTCTTTGGATGCAGACACAGTAGGGCAGTAATATCTGCAGACACATCAGATCACTACCTTCAAGATAGAAACTTATTTATCACAAGCATCTCAAACTAAGAAATACTCTACTATCACTCATCGTTTTCTTTGCATGAGGCTAAGTCAGGCCTCCTAACTGCATAAGGCTAAGCATTGCTTTTCTTTGCATGAGACTAAGCACTGTATCCTAATTGCATGAGACTAAGAATTGTCTCCTATTTTGCATGATTTTAAGCCCTACCTCAACAATTGCATAAGGCTAAGCACTTCCTTTCTTCGCTTGAAACTAAGCACTGTCTCACTCCTCGCATAAGGCTAAGCATTTGCTTTCTTTGCATGAGACTAAGCATTGTCTCCTAATTGAATGAAACTAAGCATTATATCCTCTTCTTGCATGAGGCTAAGCATTGCCTCCCTAATTGTGTAAGGCTAATAACTACCTTTCCTTGCATCGAGACTAAGAGGTGTCTCCTCTAATTGCATGAGGCTAAGCATTGCCTCCTTAATTTCATAAGGATGAGCACTGTGTTTCCTTGCACTAACTAAGCGTTGTCTCCTCTAATTGCATGAGGATAAGCATTGCCTCCTTAATTTCATAAGTCTAACCACTGCCTTTCCTTGCATCGAGACTAAGCTTCGTTTCCTCTTCTTGCACGAGGCTAAGCATAGCCTCCCTAATTGCATAAGGCTAATCACTGTCTTTCCTTGAATCGAGACTAAGCATCGTCTCCTCTTCTTGCGTGAGGCTAAGCACCGCCTCCTAAATTGCCCAAGGCTAAGCATTGCCTTGTCCTTGCATAAGACCAAATGCTATCTCCATTACGCTATTAAAAATCTAGCACTATCCTTTATTCGCCTTGGGCTAAGCACTGCCCTAATCTTACACAAGACTAAGCTTTGTCTTGTTTTACTTTACATACGACGTAGCATCATATCGTTGCATCTCATGGGCTGAAACATCACCATTTTTGTCAAAAGGCGTCATAGTCTGAAGGCATCATCCTCATAGTCGAAAGACACCATTCCAAGGCCTTAGGATCTCTCAATATTGCACATCATTATTCAAAGGCATCATGGTAAAGAGGCTGTCACGACCCGAAAATCCCACTTTCGGGCCATGACTGCGTCTAACGTTAAACCCGCTAGACAAGCCAACGTTTGAACTAAATAAACTTATTAACAACAAATACGAACAAGATAACCAAGGCTTCGATGGCCCACCATATAAAATTTAACAAAATAACCCAAAATACAACATAACACTTTTCAAAATAAAACCCATAAACAAATCCCAGAACTGATGTCACATACTCACGGACTATCTAAGAGATTACTACAAACAAAAGGTCTGAAATGAATACATAAGATTGTCTTTGAAATACAAGGTAAGACAAATCTGAAAGTGGAAAGTAGAAGGTGACGTCAAAGCCCACGAACGTCTGCGGGTCTACCTCGAGTC